>JAPSGF010000039.1:1138785-1270418 GCA_035772895.1 Perdix hodgsoniae
TTCTTTCTTTCTTTCTTTCTTTCTTTCTTTCTTTCTTTCTTTCTTTCCTTTTAAGCCACTTCTGTAAAGTTTCTGAATGTTGTTCAGAAAAATCATGTACTTCCAGCAGTATAAGATGGCTCAATATCTTGTCACAATATTAAATGTCCACCTATAACCAAAGAATCAGCAAAATTTTCAAAGTACTTCAGAGACACCCAAATTATTGATAGTGGAAAGCAGAAGGATTCAAAATTTATTTTGAGGTATTTACAATTGTGCTATTTCCATATGATATCAAACAGCATCTTCTTTCAAGGACTAACACAGAAGATATTCAGAAAGTATTAATATGAGTTAAACAACTTCTGAGTGAAACTGTACATGCTTTTGAATGAAAGTGAATGTGTACTAGGGAAATTTTATTGAGGTGCCAGAACAGGTTTCCCAGAGATGTGATGCCTCATCCCCAGAGACAGTCAAGATCAGGCTTGGCTGGGCTCTGCGAAACCTGATCTAGCTGTAGGTATCTCTGTTCATTACAAAGGAGTTGGACTAGATGATCTTTAAAGAGTCCTTTCCAATTTGAATAATTCTGTGATCTATTCATAGAATCACGGAATCATATTATCGCTCAGGCTGGAAAAGACCTTCAAGATCATTGAGTCCAACCATGACCTAAGCATACTATCCTAATTCTAACAACCCTCTGCTAAATCGTGTCCCTGAGCACCACACCTAAATGGATTTTAAACACATCCAGGGATGGTGACTCAACCACCTTTCTGGGGAGCCTATTCTATTACTTAATAACCCTTTCTGTAAAGAAGTGTTTCCTGATATCCAACCTAAACTTACCCTTGTGCAACTTAGGGTCATTTCCCCTCATCCTGTTACCACTGAGAAGAGATTAACCCCGCTCTCTCTGTAAGCACCTTTCAGATTTTGGAAGAGAGCAATAAGGTCTCCCCTCAGCCTCCTGTTCCTCAGACTGAACACCCCCAGTTCCTTCAGTCTCTCCTCATAGGGCATATTCTCCAAGCCTTGTTGCCCTTCTTTGGATGCTCCAGCACCTCAATATCCTTTCTGTACTGAGGTGCCCCAAACTGATCACAGTACTCAAGTACAGGGGCAGGATTACTTCTCTAGTCCTGTTCACCACACTATTCCTGATACAAGCCAGGATGCTCTATTCTATGAAATTGTACATCTTCACCTCTTCTACCATCAATAAACCTTTCACACTTGAAAATATGAAGTAACAGTTCAAATTTTCTCAAGAAAACATAATGTTGGCTCATACATTCCACAAAATTAGAAGAATGAAAATCCATCATTTTTTTCTTAAGTAAGGATTTTTCTTTTTTGAGAGTGCCTGTCAAGTTTTCTATTGTTCTCTGAAGCGATTATTTCTCCTCTGTGATTACTGTAAGATTTCATAGTATAGTAAAACCAGTTATTTCATTTAGATTATACTAAAAGTTTGTGACCATTATGATTTTTGAACAGAACTATTACAATGACTGTGCTTCTTCCCTCATTTTAAATACAGTCTGTCATTCCTTCTGGAAGTGTGTTAGTGTTTCCTATTATCTATGGATGCCTGGTATTATGGGAAGTACCTGCTATATTCTCTCACATTGGAAACTATTAAACAAGCATTCAATCCACAGATTTTGGATATAGTACGCTGTGATGGCTCCAATGTGGCCCTTTGGGTGTATCCTGACAATGTCTGTTTGGGGAGACATTAGACCCTTTATATTAATGTAATGCATTATAGAGTTCCTTGGGTGCAGTTAGAGCATGTTATGTTAATGTGAACTTAGGGATTCTTTAATTGACTGATGTAGGAGAATAATTATGTAGTACACTGAATATCTAGATGCAGCTGTTGATTGTGCAGTCAGTACATGCATAGTACCATCACATATATACTTGTACATATATTTCATGCTGCAGGTTGGGTCAGTGACTTGATTTATTACTTAAAGACTTGTGACTGTTTACATCTTACATTGCATTTATCTCTAACTGTAGCTCTAGATGTTTCAACAATGCAACTGAGCCAACGCAAGATTTTTGCTTTCATAGCAGTGACATATTTGCATCCACATATCCCTTCTCCAGGGAACACTTGCCG
This sequence comes from Perdix hodgsoniae, assembly GCA_035772895.1. Classification (NCBI taxonomy): domain Eukaryota; kingdom Metazoa; phylum Chordata; class Aves; order Galliformes; family Phasianidae; genus Perdix; species Perdix hodgsoniae. The sequence goes on from JAPSGF010000039.1 coordinate 1,140,908, forward strand.
TCTCTTATGCTGATGGATTCTTGTCTATTGCCATACTTGCCTGATTATGTTGAAAGAGCATGCTACTTACTCTGCACTACTTGTATGACTTGGTGGTTCATCACTTTTTCTTTAGTTCTTTAGTTTGATTTTATTTTATTTTTTCTGCTTAGAAACAGCACCAAATAAGTGATTTCCCCTGATGATCTCTCTGTATCTAGCAAGCATCCCATATCTCTGATCCACTTCCTTCTTTTCCTGATTCAGTATAATCTTTCTGTCCTTCTCTGACTTTGGTCTTCCTTATTTCCTGCCTATCATTTTTCTAGTTGCTTTTCTGAGACTCCAGGGAAAGACATCATCTTATTCCTCTCCTATTTCACAGTACTGTCTGCTTTCTTGAAGTGTGCTGAAGCCTCTCCCCTGATGGTCTAGATCCCTGAAGCATCTGATTATGATTATGTGTTTGTCCTGACCTACTCTGTTTCATTCATTTTATACAATTATGATGACTCTCTTGACCCATGGAGGAAATAGGCTACACAGCTGTATGCAGGTGGAAAAGATACTTTTTTTTCCTTTTCACGCCATTAGCACTAAGAACAAAGGAATGCTGTATTGTGTGTTTGCAACAAAATAGAACATATTTCTTCCCAGTTTTCATTTTTCTTTTTCTCCCTTTCTGCTCCCACCCTCTCCCCCGCTCTCCCCTTTTCAATCTTCAAATGACAACAGAAGGAAAGACAGAGAAAAGAAAAAAAAAAGAGGAGAAAGATCAACCAAAAGGATTTTGCAAGACATATTTCTCATTTTTCTTAAAAGTCTTTCAGTAAAAACATTTTAAAACAATGCTTATTGCTGTTTTTGATAATTAATTTTAATTTCCTCAGACAGAATCCCTTATTCAAGTATACACTTTATCTCCTTTCTCCTGTAGGTCTGGACAGTCTACTTGAACCTCACTGCCCATAACATCAGGCAGGCTCTGAATGAAGCTCGGAGGACTCTAACAGCAGATCTAGCTCTCAGACCATGACTTGCAGAGAATAGACTCTGTCCACTTTATTCTGCAAAAGCAGACCTTTAGTATCTTCCCTCTTCATCTGGCTTGCCTTGTCATGCTTGTATTCAAGGAAGTTTCTATAACTTTCTTCAAGTCTTTGCTACTGCTGCTGGGGCCTTATATTCAAGCTCCAATGACAAACCATTTGCTGTTACATTCTTGATTATTTTTATGATAAACCTTCACCCAGTATTCAAGTGCTTATGGCAAAATTTGCTCTTTTTTTCCCCAATTTTTGGCTTCCTGATTGGCTTATAACATGTAAGCAAAAACCTGAATCGGCTCTGGGATTAAATATTTTTTTTTACATTCTCCAATATTGTTCCATTACATTTTGATTTCTGTTCTGATTTTACTCCTCAGTTTCTATTGAATTTACTCCTCAGTTTCTATTAATAATTACATTTTAAAATTCTCTCATAATATTTAAGAAAGCCGGTACTACAGTTTTCATTGTTGTTATTTTAGGGACATTGAAGAATTGTAAATGTTTAACACACATCAGTGGAACTTAACAGGGGACTTGTAATGTTTTGCACAATTGAGGGAAATAGTTTAGCCGATATCTGACAACATTCCAGTCTAACACTAACTGGCTGTTAATCTGCCACCAAATAGATTTATAGTGATAGCTTTTCCTTTCTCTACAGGACAAAGCAAAACTTGAAATATCAGAGCTTCCCTCAGGACTCAAATTTCAGCTCTGATTTGCTGTAGTTCAAATCTTTTGGTTCCCAGTGTGGTGATCTGTCCCTGACTATATTCCATAAAATGTCCAGCCAGCTGCAGTACAAGCAAATCGCAAAGGTTCCCCCTCAAGCTAATCCTCAGTTACTAGAGTCAAGAGAGAGTCACTTAATTTTTCACTTGCAATCATATTTCTTCTTTGCTTTACCTTTTGTACTTTTGCATCTATCTTACAGTTTTCGTATGAAGTTCATGCAGAACTCCCAATGAAAGTAGAGAAGAGATCACAGGTAACTGAGACTGCTGGATTGTCAGAGAATAGACTCTCAGTGAGAAATTCAGCCTGTGTTTAAAGTAATGATAATTTTTGTTTTTCAGGTTGCTCACTGCTTTTGCAGTATGCATTTTAAAAATATTGCTTTATTCTTCTGTGTGTAAGACTTCAGCAGCAAATAAACCACATCATCTAGCAGAAGAGAGAATATGCAGTGATTAGAAAAGCATGTCAGTTTCAAAGTAAGTATATATATTTACTTTCTGGTCTCAGTTGAGTTAACCTGTTGTTTGTGAAAATTATTAACTGGAAATCTATGAGAGATGAGGAATTTTTCAGAAAATCTTCAAGATTCCTCTCACAAGCAAGAGCAATGAATTGCTAGTAGCGGTTCTAACAAAATCAGAGCTGGTGTTCTGGAAGAATAAAAATTGAGGCTTGGGACCATTTATACCAGCATAGGTCCCCTTCCTCTGGGCTAGGACAAGAGAATAGGCTCATGCATCAGGAAGAGCATGAGAGTAGGAAATAGCAAATATAAGAGTTATAAATCATGTTTCTTTTCCTTTTGTCCTTTATGTGTTTGTTCTGGAGTTATGATCACTTGGGAATGATTATTGCAAATATCAGGCAGACTAATCCAAAACAGTGAGCACTTGGAATTTTTTCTTTCTGAAAACAAAACCAAGTTTCTTTCTCTTCTTGAAAAGAAAATTAGAAGCTTTAACCTTAGGGGTATGAATAACGATCAGCTGGTGATAATGACTAGGGAGCTGACCTGAAGTCTGCATGTAATGGTGTAAATGAAGGATAGGAGGGCATGTTCCTGTATGATTGGCTTGGCAGATCTGAAAATGAACCCAAGCATACCAGAAGAAATACCGAGAAACAGATCACCAAGATTTGTACTAGTCAGGTAATCCAAATAATACAGAAAAGAAGCGATTTAATTTAATTGTGTCTATTTATGCATTACAGAGGTGATTCCTTCATTTGTTATGCATAAACTCTTTTGTTTTACTGAGAAGATATCCTGGGTTGTTCTCAAATACTTAAATAAGGTTGATGTTTAACTTCAGGCACCAAACACTATGAATAAAATCATGAATCTGCCTTTAGTTTAATCTTAGTGTGAATTTGCTATCCGCTGTAGAAGCTGTTCAAGCTGCTGAGATAACATAAAGTATGACTGCAAAAAAGCTGTACTTTAATCTTCATGGTCAATCTTTTCTGAGCATATCAGCACATTTTCTTCCCTCTAGTTTACTTTGTAGAAACTTCTGATGTCAGTTATTGAGGGAACCTTATCCAAAACTTTAGACTTAGGTCAAATTCACTTGTCTCTTAACATATGATGGTGGTTAGAAAGAAGTATGCTGTTAAGACTTGAGCAGTTTCATTCGGTATCAGCTTTTCCTTTTGAGGAGATTACTAATAAAAGAGAGACAAATAATTTAGTCTAGTATTTGGCTCAGCCTTAGTTTTTCAATGGTGGTCATATACAAGGAGCCTATGGTTGGTACTTAAAAAGTGCAGAGTTGACTCTTCAGAGCTACGGATGACTTTTGTGTAATTTTTTTTCTCTTTCTTCAGATTTTGAAAATACAAGCTTTGTGGGGTAATAAGGAAGCATGAGTATAGCAATATAAAAAAAGCTTCACAATTCTGTCTTTTTTTTTTTACCGATCTGCTTTTGTGGAATAAGTGTGATGATTAATAGTTACACCTGTGGAAAAGTTAGTATTGTAAATCAAAATAAGAACTAAACAATGTCAGTGATTTCTAACTGTGTATGGTCATTCTATTTTAATAGCATGTAATACACTTTAACTATTGTATTGGGTTTTGATTCAGCATTTATGTTGTAATATACTATTTTATATATATATATATAAATTTTTGGTTGCAATGGAATATTAAACTTTATGAATTTTTTTTTTTTTTGTCAATCCTTTTTGGCTGAGTTCTAGTCTTACATACAGGTGGTTATGAAGGGCAGGAACAGGGAGGAAAATTCATTGCCATAATGTTGAATAGGGACATTATTTTCCTTTTTTCCTCAATTTTGATGCTATATTGGTGAGGATCTTCTGAAGTATATGGAGAGACTGAATTAATGCTACAAATATTTTCTTTTTTCTTTTTCTGGCAGACAGCTAACAGTCACTAAACAGCAGAAACTTTCTGCTTAGGTGCTAGGCTTGGCCTCAAGATTCTCACTGGCAAGGGACAGCTCCCTGTTGTTCTTAATGGACGATGGCAGCCCCAAGCCAAACGTAGGAAATTTACTGTGTTATATTCTCCAATGTGTCACTTGCGTAGTTATTCCTCTTTGGGATTTTTCACATCTTTTGCGAAACACTTCTCTACTGTGCCAGAAATCTCTGCTATGATTTCCTCTATCGAACACAGCTGTCATGAGCTTATTAGTGCAGAAAGATCAGTGTGAAAGCAGAGTAAATCTCCAGTGCCTCTCAAAAAGGGGATTTTCTTGAGTATAATACCACAGGGACCCACTGTCTATGAAATCTGTGGGGACAGCATGTAATACTGAAGTTGGATGGCAATAAGCTTTAAGGGCAAAAATCTCTCTAGTGATACATTAATAGACAAGGCCTTCAAATTAAAAAAAAAAAAAAAAAAGTGTTAGATAATTTCAGAATCAAGTAGTTAAATTTGCTTGAGCATCAGTAAAGCTGTAACCCACTAATTTTTCATTAGGATTTAATAAAGCCTTTATTACACATTAATTAGGTATTCATTGAAAGAGAATAAACCAACTGAATTTTGACTGCATGCCATAGAGCATTTTCCTACTTGCTATGTCATTATTTTAAAACTTCCAAAAATACTAAGTGCAGAAAGTAATTATATTCTTCATACCATGCAACACAACCCACAGAGAACAGATAGGGTTCCAGAAACTTGAAACTGCAGTGATGAATTGCCAAATACTAATTAGGAAAAGTCTATCTTAATGCTTTTCTTGATTCAGATTTCTTTTTATGTAAAAACTTAAATATGTTAGATGTCATTTTTAGTAGCAGCAAGGGGAAAGATACTGTGTGGGAGCTGATATTCAATATTTCCACTCTGTAATGTACAGGACTGCTCCTACCAGCCATTAGTCCATACAGGCCTGCATTTTTCTTGACTGGCTGATTTATGAAAATTAAACCTTTTATAGAGTGCATTTAGAGGAACTGCACTGAAACTGTGGCCTTTTGAAATGAATTTGTATTACTAGTGAAAGCCTGATACGGCACTGGATTAGTCTGGTCTTTCCTTAGCCTTGTTGCAAGCAGTAAATCCATCTTGGATCCATTATATCATAGAAAGATGGACAAGAATAAACTCTGATTCATTTTGTATGATGAGAATGGCAAAGTCATGGCAAAGAAATTATTAGGAATTTTTCTAACCACTAAGGCTTCTATTTCTTAGTGCAAACCTTCAATCAGAGTGTCAGACTATGATCATATTGTGTTTTTCTCCTTTTCAGGGTGATTCAGATTCCTACAGTGTTCTTATCTTATCAGTGCTATCCGGTGCATACAAAAGCTGTAAATGATCTGTGTATATTTGCATCAACCATCCTATTGTTGGCTAAGTAGTTTGGTTGATTACCCTGAGCATCTCATAGATGGTCAATAGAAAGAATAAATGTTTACTGAGGAGGAATCTGAGCAGGAGATGAATGTAGTAGCTCTTCGAATTGCTTTCTGTAGTTCATATTTATTTCCTACTGTAAAAATAGGGATATGAACAGAAAATTTGACCTAAGAAGGCTGGTGAGAAAATGATGGGTGGTGAAAATATACATGACCTTATTGCATTTTTCCATGTACAACAATTTTCATTTCTGTTGAAGAAATTGGCTTCTATAGCCATAGGAGATAGATATAGAAATAAAATAGAAATAGAAAAAATAGAAATGATATTCTATTATTACTATTTCCCTCAAAGTTCATTTAATCTTACTTATTATGTCTGCCTCACTCATAATGATGCAGTCATCTCTGATTTTCTTGAGTATTCAACCTAAATAAGAGAAAGCATGTCATAAACAACTTGCCAGGGACTTTCAGAACATTCATAGCCCAAATGCAGTTTAAAAAAGAAATCTGGAAGGAAAAAGGAAGTTAAAGTTCTTACAAAGCCCATGGTGTGTGTCTGTGATGTCCTAAGTGGTTAACTTTCTCACAAACCTATTAAACTGTAACTTTCACCCCAATTAAGCCTTATAGAAAACAACTAATCCCCAGGGCATCATGCTATGAAAAGCTGGAGCCAAAGCTAAGTTTTCTTAGTGGTTGTACGCTCTGTGAAGGTTCTTTTTTTTTCTTTTTTGGTAGAAGTATGTAACAGTACTCACTGGAGATTTTGTGAAGAATACTTCAAGGTATGTTAACTGAAAACTAAAATTAGACAGCACTCTGAGCTCATGTAAAATGGATTCTGAGGACAAGGCTGAGTAATGAAAAAAGATTCATTTCCTGAGTGTGAAAGGCCATAGGCCAGTATTTTAGAGCACTGTACTTTTTTACGTGTGGTTATTGAAACATACAACAGATGTTTGGTAGAAATTCACTGCTCATATTCCATTAGAAGAACAATGCAAAGATTTTTCACCTGTAAAGCTTTTTATTGTCATTTAATGATTTGTTAAATGTACCTTCTAAGCTATTATGCCCTGTATCAAGCAGCTTCTGTCAATCTCTATCTTAATATGATGCATTTACTACATCATGAGCTAAATGGGTTCAATTGTGGAATAATAACCTGTTCACATTTAGCAGGAAAACTTCGCAGGGAAAAATGCTATTTTTCCAAAGAAAAACTGAAAATATGAAATGGGCATTCATAGATTGCCTATAATTACATCTCACAATTTTAGACATGAGAACAAGATAAGTCCACATTTTTGAAGAGAGATTTCTGTCTTCAGGGCATAGATAATTTCAAATTGTTTTCTGAGTTAGCTTAAAATAAAATTAGAATTAAATTTTACTTACAGAGAAATTGCTCCGTATTTCTTCAGAATGTCATCTACCCAATTTTTTTCTCAGTACCTTATGTTGTTTATAATGAGTGGATCACTTTCACGTTTTTGTTTTGTTTTGTTTTGTTTTTTTCAGGAGAGACAATAATCCTGTAGTCCTAAGAGCAAAGAAAGACAAGCACTGAGCCAAGTATTACTGTTTTTCCGTTTGCTCTGTCATTTGTACTCATCAATATTAAACCACCTGGGTAATGCGCTTTTTTCCCCTGTCCTTTCTGAAAGGAGTACTTAATCTACTTTCAGGCATCTTCACATGCATCTAGTGGTTTACAGTTCTTCTAGGATTTTGAGCTCAATTAGGAAACATGGCAGAGTGAAACTCATTTCAAAAAGTCAAATTAATGACTTTAAAATAAAATCAAGGAATGGTTTAAAATAATATATTTTAAATAAAATAAGACATATGAATTATGAAGTTCCATGCTTAATGTATACAATTTTTTCAATGTTTAGAAATAAATAGTATTTGCAGAAAATGTACCAGATTTTTTGTAGCTTGTTTTTCTGTGTTTTTTGTTTGTTTGTTTGTTTGTTTGTTTTGTGTGTGTGTGTGTGTGAGCGTGCGTTTGTATATGCAATAACCTTTTCATGGTTTCTGATCATTAATAAATTATTTTTTATGTTAGTTTCTAGGGGGAATATATATTGATTTTTCCTGTATTAAACATAAGCAAGGTGGTATAAGGAGGTAAGACTGCTGAATAAGAAATGACTTTTTACTTGTATCTGTGAAGAAGTTGACTCAGTGAACTAACTGCTCTTTCCAACTTTCATTCAAATATTCTTATGAAAGTGTTAAAAAATCTAAATTTGTTCAAGTTGCTTTGTTCATTAGTGTGAGTAACTGAAAATTGATTACTTGATCTGGTAGCCATGCTTTTTAATTGTCTATTCTCAAGTCTGTAATCTAATTCCCCCCAATGTTGAGTCTAGTTGTGTATTCTTTGAACAGGTGGAAAAAATAAAGTTTCTGGAACACTCTTGCTGTCTTTTCCATATGTTCCTGTAGCTCAGTATTTAAGGTCTGCATTTCAGAAAATTGGACCATATAACTATTTATGACCCCACAGCCATGGACATTTGTTGCTGTGACAATTCAAATAATACATCAGAAGAATAGTTTTTGGAGTATATCTTATCCTAGGTACCCATGGAAAGTAGAAGTATTAATAAACAATCTATCTCTTGTTGCCATGCCATTTCTTCTGAGAAAAATCAGTTTATTTCTTACAACTCTCAAGATGATGAAGGCAACTTCACTGAACAGACTCCTTTTCTTTTTACAGTAAAAAACTTTTTGGTTGTTACTCAGCTTAAGGAATGACTCCTTAAAACATAGACAAATGACTATATTCTACAACAAATCAAAGAAACAAAGTCTGAAAATTGCCTAGTACAAACTTTCATGAGATGGACGCACTGCCTCTTCAGGTCAATAAAAAGTCATTGATTCATTTGTAATAGGCTTTTAATATCCTTTATTATTTATAACAAATCACACAGAAGATAATATGTTTTAAGTAAAATACATCTTCCCACTCAAGTAAATGGCTACACTTAGTGACAAGGTGTGATTTTGTTGCTTAAAAGCATTTCATGACACTGTAATTGATTTAAGGCATCCTACATGCTCTCCAGCTTTGCATTCGGAGGAAGGTATGATTTCCCTTAGCTTCTGTCCTATCTGTGAGGTCTGTACTGAAGTCAAAAAGTTTGTTATTTCTAGATGATTCATATGTTTTCTGAACTGAATTGTGCTTTCACTGTCTGAAATATTCTCTCTATTACTATTAATGCTGTTAAGGAACAGTATACTATGTTTATTTAAAAGAATAACAAAATCATGACTCCTCTAGCTTTGTTACTGCATTTAGCTTAAATTCAGTGTGTCTTCCTGCAGAAATACCTTTTTTTCTGTAATCTGAAAGTATAATTGCAATTATTTGCAATTACAGTAGAAAGTGTTGTCTTGCAATTGTAAACAGCAAGGTAGGTACTATATTTTATATAGATATCTTTGTTCTTTCTCAAACTTCTTTTGTGTCTATGAATAATAATTGTTTTCAAACAGAACATCAAAATGTTTTACTTTAATAACTTGTTCAGCTTCCTGACTGTAACAAGGAATATAACTATATTTGAAGAATAATATTTATATATTTATATGCACCTAGTGATATAACTGGGTGGAAGTAACGCCGTTTTAATGTAAAACAAGTGTCCTGTTGTCATTTCAGGTAGATGCAGTTATCTTACTAAGTCCTGGGTGTCTATATATAGATGGATATGCCTTTCCTTGGCTGTTTTCAATTTAGAGCCTAGTTCCTGGCAATGTGGCCACAGTATTAATTTCAGTTAGAGTTTCTCCAGATCACAGCTGGGACTGAACTGAATGAGAGAAGACATGAAGTTTTCTGTTAACTTTGAGTGATAAAAAAAATTGTAATGAAAACAAACAGAACCCTACAATTTTGTGGCAAGAAAATAAAAACAAGGGTCTTTCTCACTCTTCCTTGATAGCTACTTTATCCAATGCATTTTTCACACTGTAACTCAGACAAATCTTATCTCTTGGGTTCATGCAGCAGTTTTATTTTCTTGAAGAAAATGAAAGCAGTTGTCTCCTTGCCTTGGAGGCAAGAGGGATTAAAGAACAAAAGAAAAAAGGAAAAATCCTGTATCTCTTGTTACTGTACCTCAGTTCATTATCCTTTTCCTTTGCAGGACAGAGATAAGGGAAGTGGATATCACTGGAGAAGATGGTAGCTTCAGTTCAGCAAGTTTCGCCTGCTGGTCCCCACTGTCTTGAATGTTTTGTAAACTGTACCTCAGATCTCCATTTTCCAACACATTTTAATAATCTGACAGCTCAGGACTAGAGCAGAAAGTCAAGAAAGGATATAGACTAGGTCAAAACACATAGTTAAAATTGTTATCTAACTTGAAATCTTTCCCTTATTTCTACTTATTGCTCGTCATTATTACAGACGCTAATTTTAAACCTTAATTACTATGCTATATCTATATACTATGAATTCCAGGAAGCCTCCACAGAAAAATCCAGATAAAAACTACAAAAATAGGTAAATGAATTACAAAAATAGGTTAATGCATTAAATTTATGAGAGATCACATTTGATTCACAATTTGAGCTCCTTCCTTCTTTTCCTTCCCTTTCTTCCTTTCCTTCCTTTTTCAGGACACTGCGTCCTCCTTATCTAGGCTTTTTGTTCAGGACCCCCAGGGTTTCTCTTCATCCACATGTGCAGGAGCTGAGAGTCTGTCTTCAGGGAAGCTTAAAGAATGCTGTTCAATAAAGCCTGTTTCCTTCTGACTATATGGCAGTTGGAATCACCACTCAGTATTATTTTCTTCTGCCCAATGTTGTACAATTGTGCTAGCGAAACGAGTCCCTTGGTCAATCTTGGCTCAAGCCATCATCATCAACTTGGCAAAAACCTTGGTGGTATATGCTAGTTTGTTCTTGGCACTGGATAAGCCTGCTCACTTGCTCACTTGCTGTGTGGATACAGGTCAGAGCATATCTGATCACATTACTAGGAGATCTGGAGCTCATTTTTGCTTCTTCCCATGGCTCAGTAGGAGTACTCTGCCATGACAGGCTGCAGATATATCCTGGAGATATTTTGCTCCTGCCAAAGCTGACAGGCTTTAGAAGGGCAGGTTACTGGAAGAGGAAAGCTCCAGCAGTCATCACCAGCATAAATTATTCATCTTGCTTTGCTTCTTGTGTTACAAAAAGGGGAAATGACATGATAGGCAGCTTTGTCTCTCTTTTTCTTCTTCACTCTCTCTGTCTTCCCTTGGGAAGTTGAGAACTGACATGCATTCCAATATGAAGGGCCCCAAGTAAGCAAAGAGGCCAGCTTATCTTATACATATTGGTGTGGTAGCACATGAATCTCCTCCTGCCTGGTCCTTACCCTGCTATTCACACAACAAAGTGAGGTCAACATGAATGTGATGAGAGGTATATAGTTTCATTTGGAGACACAAGTTAAGGCAGCTGTATTAGACCACGCTCCCTGACAAACTATTTAAAGCATTATACAAACACTGCATATTATCCCTGCCTCAGCAGTGCTCACTGGAAAGTATCAATCTGACAAAACCAAAGTGTTTTATGACAATGTATTGATTCTGTCCAAACTTTCCAATAAAACTAGTCAGGAAGATGGGGCAACTGGTTACTTTGTCCCCCTACTTCATATGTTCTTTCTTCTTTCCTGGGCTTTCCTCTCCCCTTCCACTCATCTGGGGAAACATGTTGAGCCCCTGCTCCATTGCTTCCAGCTGGTTGGGCTGCTGGAAATACAGGAAGCGGCAGCCCAGCCTGTGCCATGGATTCTGCACCCTGCTGAGTGCCTGTGTCAGCAGCCAGGGAGTAGCTTTGTTGTCTGGCTTAGCAATTATTTTTTCACAGCAAGTAGGAAAAATAAGGGGAAAGATATTGGGTCTGAACACCTTGATGATTCTGAAACAACAAAATGTGGTGAAATTCTCTTTTATTTATTCATTTTTAAATTCTGATGCAAAATGACTTTTCTCTATAAAATTATGTTTTCCATGGAGAATTATGCCTATGATTCTCAAAGAGCTTGCAATTGATCAAGAAAACTACATTCCAATTCTTTCTTGATAAAAAAAGTATCTTAAGCTTTCTCCCTAATGTTTCAGGAGGATCAAAGAAAGTGCTGAATTGCCTTAGCACGAATAATTAGACTTGGGAAACTTCGTTGTGAAGATTAAGGATGACCTTTGTTACTGATGTGCATCTTCTTTGAAACTGCAAAGAGACTTAATGGATATCATTTTTGTTTGTCTTTCACACAATATTCAGAAAAAATTTGGTTGAGTCAAATGATTTGGAATTTTTATTTGTTCTATTTATTACTTGATATTTTTCCAACTTACGTCATTTTTCAAGACTTTGGAATTCTCTTGTTATAGTAGAAGCAAACCAGAAATAAAATCAAAATCAAGCGGTGAATTAAGCCTCTTTCCTTAGATGAGCTATATTTTTAATATTTAGTTCTGTTTTGCTGAGTGAATGTTAGGACAATTTTTCTTTCAATTTGAGTTCAGTGTCAGAGCTTTTATTCTAATAAAAGAATACTTATCTAAACATCTGCCATTTATCAGCCCATCTGTGCAATGTACTGCTAGAACCATTAGCAAAAATGACAGGACCGAAATCTGCTATCAGAGCGAAGACTGTCAGCACCTGAGTTTTCTCTTTTTTCTGTATGCAGTAATTCATTCATTCGATCAAATATGTTTGACCCTAGAAGTTCTAGGCATGCATTCTGTGTATATGTGCAGGTTTTAAAAATTATATCAAAGGAAACTCACAATCAAAAGTCTTGTTAAATTCTCAGTGATAGTAAATGGAAGTAACAAAACATTTCAATTTTCTAATAAAGGCATGCAACATAAAGGCATTTTGTTTCCTCAGGGAACATGTGAAAAATGTTTTTTGTTCAGTAATCAATACAGAAGTCCTTTGCATGGTATTTTCTTTAATGTAATCATATGGTGAAACATTCAGTTAATTTATTACATAACGCATCATGTCTGAAATCCACTCCTTTCTTGCCTGAATACAGGAAGCAATTTGGCTGTTCTTTCTGGTATTTTCTTTGGTATTTTAGTTCAACAAAATGCGATGTTAACAGCCCTAAAAAAATAAAAGAAATCTAAGCTTCTGATTATCATATAGCATAAAGCAAGCTCATTGAAAAACAAAAAATGGGTGAAGAATGGCACAGGCTTGAATTAGAATGAATGGAGAAAGATATCTTTCTATTCAAACAGGGTTTTCAAGAGACCTGTGGTAGGGATTCAGCCCAGTTTGTCGTGACAGTCAGATCTAAGCATTCACTGCTGGATTTGGGTTGTGTCTTCATTCCCTCTTGCAATTCTACTACTGAACCTGAAAAATCTTCTTTAATCAAAACTGGCTTATTGTCTCACAAGAACCTTCTGGTTTTGCCAAACAAGTCATTTTCTGTAGTAGTTCAGATTTTCATGATATGTTCTAATTAGACTGGTTTACCCAGCACACTGATTAACATTTTTTCAGCATGTTGATATTTAGACACTGCCACGCACATCTTCCTTGCAGCCAAATGCCATTGAGAGATACTCACCCAGTTCATCAGAAGCCAGGATAAAACAGGATGTAAGCTATCCAAGTGGGCAGGTGACCTGTGTCTTTTCATGAATCTGCAAAACCTGATGAGCGTCATCACTTCATGCTATTTTGTGATCAATGTGTTGGTCAGTTAAGTTGGACATTCCAAAGTTTGGTTTCTCCAACTGTCAGACCTCCACGCTGTTCAGTAGAGTCATTTTATATATGGAGAACTTTCAGTGCTAATTCCTCTCTACGCCTACATGGAGTGCACTGTAGACATTTTCCTCATAGGCAGCATTTATATTCTGTTACACTGAATTTTACTTCCTACAAATGCATGCTGTGATTAGAGAATGTAAACCAACAATCTGCACAATCGCACCAAATTCTGAAAATGTAATTTCCACAAGAGCAGGGAAAGAAAAATGATACTGCCTTCTCCTCCATGTTCAGTTTGCTTTATTAAATTTTCACAGCTTTGGGGATATTTAAGATTTTGTCACTTTTGCACCTCATTACTTTGGTAATTCACAGTATGAGATGCATTCTCTTATGGCCTGAAGTATAATTCATTAATTGAGGTCAAACTCTGCTTATAAGCACAGAGTTTACTCCATCACTAGCTTAGCTAGCTGTCTAGAAGGTGATATGTTGCTCATTTCTTAGTTTATCATAAAATGACATTTATACATGATAGGAAAGCAGTGCCTCGTATTTGCTTTATAGTCCATTGTAATGTATTTTAGAATGCAGAAAAGGATACCTAATCCTTACATAATCATAAAGAGTTCATAGCCCAGACTGTGCAAAACTTTGTGTTTTCTGGAAAATTTGGTGGGCCCTTCATAAAGGTGTGCTAAAGGATTATGCTTAATAAGGTGTTTGTCTTAACCCAGCAGCCACTGGGAAAATCATGGGAAGGGATGTGATTTAACCAACTCCTCTGAAAGTGTTTTTGTTTTAGGATGTGCATGAGGAGACTTAGATGCTCAGTTTGAAAATGAAAATTGTACGCAGTAATGATGTCAGCTGCTAAACAGAGGTCCAATCAGGATCATATAATCAGGTACTCTAGCCCAAAGAGGTTTAAATGTCTTCACTGTTGAAAATACCCTAATGTCTGGGCAGGAAAGCTGGGGATGAGGCATCAGAGTACTTTCATATTGTCCAGTTGAAGCTAGAACACTGTTCATCTCGAATTGCTAAATAATGAGACTTGTTGGATAATAAACTAAATAGAGCCTGACTCTCTTGACAGGTGATTAGTTTAGTCTCTAGCAGGGATATTTTCTGGCTTATATGCTGAGAGAAAATTGATAAGAAGCCTGACTTATCCTAGAGATAAAGGAAAAATTAAATATGAATGGAAGAGAAAAAACGGCATGACATGCTGGCTCTTATCATCTATTGTTTTCCTGCATGCAGGAGGAATTTTTGCTCTTGTTCTTATAGAGTTTAGCATTATAAAGGTGGAATGATTATGTTCCAGTGATAATGTACAGATAAAGAGACAACATTTTTCTTGGAATTTCTTGTTCATTACATGTCATTTCAAATACCATAGCCAGTAATGTTGTATTATTTGATGGTGCTTTTGATGACGAGCAGCATTTGGCTGTATGAAGTGTATTATTCATTAGTATTTTATTGCTGATGTCTTGTTTGGTAGTGAGAACCAAGTTCCCACTGAGTATCATTTTCCTAGTTATTATCACTAGATAATTCAGTGTGATTCATGGAATAAATATGATTTATTATTGTTGTAGGTATTTTAGAGATAAATAAGTGCAGAAGATGTTAACAAATGAGAGAGAGCTAATTTAATCTTTAATTAGTTGAATTGGTGTTACCAGTTTTACTGAGCTAAATTCTTATTTCACAACTCTGATGAGTATGACTGTAAGGAAATGTAGCAATTACAAATAATACGGCAGTATTGCAGTGTTCAATAAAAAATCAACTTAAATTTTATCCATAACAGGCTCTGTGTCTTGATAAATAACATTTTTAATTAATGGTCCTAGCCTGACACTCCTGAATGTGGTATTTCACACCACTGACCCCTTCAGGCATTTCAAAAGCACTGACTTTTAGCAGGATTGATAAGGAATAATGACTCCATAATGACTCCAGCGTGCTTGACAGTGAGGGAATTTTTCTGGACTCCTCTGCATCCCCGGTGCCTCATTTGACAGATCTACAGCACAAACAGACTAAGGGGCCGAGCTGAGAAGGACTTGAGTGATTGAGTGGAAATGAGTAATTCCCACTCCCTTTAAAAGTGCTTGTGGAAAAAAATTATCTTTTGTTAATACACATAACACCCCACAGTGTGTTCTGTTAACAATTCCTATTTTAGTAGTTATTCCTTTGAACTTAAAGATTTATTTCTGGACTTGTGTGGCTATACCTCACTAACTGAGTATCCTGGGTTTTATCTTATGTTTAGCTCAAGCAGAGTCCAGAGCCTGTGTGGTCTTCCAGTCACCTCTGGATCTGACTTGCAAACTGTGTTCATTTTCCTTCCAGAAAAACCACAGAGTCTGGCACGATTAAGTATGCATCTTCATTGCTCACTATCATCCACCAGGTCCCTCACATCTCTTTATGTCTCTGAGTACAATAGAAAATGTGAGTAGTAATATTCCAAATCTATATACAGTTAGATATTAGGTATTTTATTAGCGTAGACAAGGCACGAGATTAGAGCAGTTTGTACCAGACTGATCTCTGACAGATATGACCTTACTAGTTGGGGTTCAGGAGAGTCATTGAGATGGGATAGGTGAAAGAAAACATAGATTTAGGCAGCAGTAGCACAACAACACTTTTAATACTCAGTCTACCTCAGAAACATGTAATTGTTTATGAAAACCAGTGAATATCTTTTTTTTTTTTTTTTTTTAAAGCTTATTTAATTTCTTTTTCACCTTTGCAAATTCAACTGAAATGTTATACCAAAATGTCAGCACACAGGAAAAACATTCAAATTTTAGGGAAGATTTAAAGCTACTACCCATGTTTTTATTCTACATGCCCTTTTTCTTTTTTTTTTAGTCTGGGTTCCTCTTTCCTGTGGATAGGTGATAAGAATTGTAAATTGTTTCCCTGAAGAAGCCTCACCAGGGAATCAAGTAATTTTTTGTATCACTGGAAATAACTTTTGAAACTGATCTTTCCAAGTTTGTATCACTTTGAAGCCTTATGTTTTTTATTGTTCTTGACTACTATATGCAGAGTTTATATTCCTCTTTTATCATTGCCAATTGCCAAGGGTGCAGCTTACAGCAGAAGTTCTTACTATGTGTTTCTAACTGTTGTACATTTGGATTCATGTGCAGTTTATGCCAATTCTAAGGATTAGCTAATTCTTTCTGTTGGAAATGGTGCATTTCTATGCTTTCTACAAAAGTGAATTTATTTATTTATTTATTTATCTGTCTATTTATTTATTTATTTATTTATTTTTCCAGAGATCACTTTCTGATGCATGTTATTAGTTATAAAAGCAAAATTTCACCTTTTGGAGGAAGGACTGTTTGGTTCAAAGGGTTTTACTGATGGAACGGGAATGTATTAATGATTACACATTGCAGGTGAGAGTGATAAACATTCACATTGAACAAACTGACTAATGGGGAGGATGTAAGAAACAAGTGCTACTCCGAGTGTATGGGTTAAAGTGAAGAGGTGAGGACAGTTTTAAAGATGTATTCATGTCTCAAGGATAGAAATGCAAAACCTTAGTGCTTCTATTTTGATCTAGAGTATGAGACAGTTTGTTCCTATTTTTTTTTTAATTTATTTGAATATTTTAATAAAATGTGGGCTTCTTAGGGAATTGTATCTTACAGTTGGAAAGATTGATTTTTTATTTGTCTTTAAAAAAGCTTTGGCTCAGGGAATAAAATGTGCTTAAATTATTCTCTATCGCAGTTCTACCTCTTCATTTTCTTAGGATTTTTTCAGTTTTTAAGGTTTTATTTGCAATAGCTGAACCTCCCTCTTTGCTGAAAAAATTAACCCTTATCTATTCAGATGGCAAGCCTTATGGACATTCATCAAGCTGTCTAACAAGGAAACCTGAGAGGCCAAAACCTTATTACTTAAGAGCGTAAATATTCTTCTCTTGCAAAACTGGGAGCAGATAATCTAGAAAGAGCGGTCAACTCTCTGTGAATGGGCTAAAGCCAATCTATAAAAGCAGTTCAGCTCTGTGATAGTTGACTTTTTCTGCCCTCTTTCCTCAGTGGTCTCCAGCAGTATGACTGAATACATATGCCTCTCCCTGACCACACTGCTGGTGCTCCTGACAGATGAATTTCTAGAAAATGTGCCTATCAACACTTGGACAAGTACATACCTAGTCACAAGTCTGAAATTTGCAGTAGTGTACCCTCTGAATGGCCCTGTTAGAAGGTAAGAGGAAGATGCTGGAAAAATGTTTGGGCACTTCTGTGCTGTTACTAGGAAGAAAAGATGACAGAAAGGGGGAAAAAAAGAGAAAAGTTTCACTTTCATTATTTTTCAAGATTTTTGAATCAGAAGGGAAAATATCCCTTCTATTTTTATTTTTCTTTTTTATTTTACCTAATTGATGCTAGGTAAAGCAAGACTTAGAGCAAATCCTGTCACATAGTATTTCTTTACCAGCTGGCTTTGTAATGGATGACCTTGATAGCAGTGGGCTGACAAGAAAAATATTGTTTGCAAATGCCAAAATGTACAAGAACAGAGCAGGGGTAGGTGTCAAGTTTTTCGGGGGACAGTATGACAAGTATTGAGCCTTTGTGTTCAGCTCAAATGAAAAATTATTATGTAGGCAGCAGAACAGCAGTAATGGACCACAAAGTGAAGCAGATAATTCCTGTGCAAAAACAAAATATTGTTTTCCTTTGTTGTGCAGTATGTTGGTCCACAGAATCCAAAGTTGGAGCATTAGGACTGCTGAGAGAATGAGCAGTAAATATAAGCAAAGAAAGCAGCAACTGAAAGATCAAGATCTGGGGGAAAACACGTCTGCACTGAGAATAAAGTCTGCGTGATTCCCTACTCTTCAGGATAGAAGTAGAATTACACCCCTTAGCATTTTGAAAATTTATCCTGAAAAATGACTGATTTTTAATGTCAGTTGCAGATAGCCCCTCATGATATGTATTTTCCCCCTCTGGCATATCTCTGTCTTTTCCTGTGGAATGGTAGGCATGACATAGCACCACATTAGAGATTCTCAGGGTCCTTTGGAACCAAAAAACTGGCTACACAGAGAGAAAATATTCATAGAATAAGAGCTATAGAATGAAACCGAAAGTATAGGAAAACATCCTGTTTGAAGTGACACAAACACTTTTATTTCCCTCTCAAAGTATCTTCAGTATTTTTAAGTGCACAGTTACCACAAACCTTGTTCATTCTTCCAAATGGGACTTACTTTTTTACTCTTTATTTCAGTGCATTATTGCTTTGATTTCTAAACAAACAACAGTTCACTGACATGAAATAAAACTGTAGTTATGGGTGGTGTGAGAAGTTAGAGTGGGACTCTTGTGATTCACAGAGCTCGTGGGAATTTGAAATGTGACTTCTGTGCTAGAAGGTCAGCAGATGATGCTCATGTGAGGATGAGTGTTCACTTCCGATCTCCAATGGCATAAGAGCAGTGGGATCTGCTATGTCCTGAGTACTGGTCACATGGGGATTGAGCAGAAGCAACTGCTCGGGATACCACAGAGGGATTCTGTTATGGGAGTGTCAAGCTGGCCAGGGCTGGCTACCACTGCGTGGCTATTTTCTTGATAAGAACATTTGGAGCAGTGACACAGCTTCTGCTAAGCTCTGAGTGTCCCCTAGCACTACTGTGTACCATTTGCACACAGCCTTTAGCTTCATACCACCTGTGAAATTTGCATTTCTGTAAAAATTAGTTCATATTTTTCCAGAGGAAACACTTGAAGTAACTCAGGATTATTTCATTCAGAATTGTAGCTTTCCAGTCAGATACTAAGAATGAAATTGTGTCTTTCTGATATCTCTTTCTCTCTCCTGCTTTTCCACGTTGTTTTTTCAGATAAGAGCTTTCATTCTGTAACAGTTCTTTGTTGCAGCTTGCTCATTAGTGAATGCCTCATATCCTAAGCTTCAGCATATGCAAGACTGATCATTTTAAGACTCTATTTTTTTTTCCTTTAAAAATTATCATTATTATTACTATTATTAATATTCAGTTTGGTCAGCTTCTCCTCTTCTGAAGTACTTCCAATAGAACCTGGGAAATATCAATTTTTTTATTTTTTTTTTAAGTGATCTCAGAGACCCTTTTCTCTTCTACAGATCAAATAAATGTTGCTCTTTTTTCATTCTCCAACTGCAAAGCTTGGTGCTGAATTATGCTGTTCATGTAGCTTGAAGTAGCCAGAGAAGCAGTGCAGCAAAATCTTGCATGGCTGGCACCCCTGAGTGTCCTGGGTAACGGTTTCTCAAATGTTAACAGAAGACTTGACTGAACAATGTTTGGCTTCCGCTGGAAAGAGCTGCTTTGTCATGGTGTTTGAAAACCCCAACTTGCAAATAGCAGTTATGCCCATAAGGGGAAGAATGTTGTTTTCTGAGATATCAGTGGACTTTCTCAGATGTTTTCTTCCTGGAATTTTCCCTCCTTACTTTAGATAACATATGTAATGTAAGAGTTCTGGCTTGAAGTCTGAAACACAGCTATATTCACTGTTTGTATTTCAGAAGGGTGATACTGTGTGGTATTAGTAGTCCCAAAAAGAAATTTTTCTCATTTGTTCCAAGAACTGTTGTTTCCTTTTGTTGAAATACCAGGTTTCTTCAGACTGAATGGTCTGTGAGAAAAAAATACAAAGATAATGATTACTCCTCTGGCTCTGCAAAGGTATGACTGTATACCCCCTGACTGTGACATGATAAATGAATGGAAAAAAAAGTGTCCCTAAAAATATGGAATGTTCCTCCAGATAAGAGACTAGGATAATTTAAGAGTGAAATGCTGTACTAGCGTTTGGTTGTGCATTCCTGGAAGACAAAATTTGAAATTTCTTTTTGCTGCTCTGAAATACCATGAGGAACAGGAAGTCAAGATGTAGTATCAGTTGAATGGCAAAATTGAAAAAAGCCCTAAAGCACTTATGACAGTGCATGAAAGCTATCAAAGCCACAAAATATTCACTTTTCCAAAGTAAATTAATATATATTAAAATCTTCAGGTTAATTGATGAAAAATATAGATTTTCAGACCATCCTGCTCGTGAAAACATGCTTTTATACTTTACCATTTTTTTCCCTAGTTTTCACTACTGGGCCAATACTATCCTTTACGGGAGCACATGAGGAAATGGAGCTACATGGAAACTCAAAGGAAAGACTGTATCTTTATATTAGAAACATCCCATCAATGCTCCTGGCACTTCTTAAAAATGTCTTCTAATGCAAATAAGATCATAACCAATTCTCCAGCTTTAAGCAGTAGATACTTTCTTCATTGCATTTTATTTTTTAACATCTGTTCTTGAATGCTTTTCTGCAGTAGCTTCTGACACAGCTTTTAACTAGCTTGACATAAAAAGCTGTTAATTCTGATATTGGAGCACTGAAGTCGAGGAGTTAGATTTCTGGCATAACTGTTATCATTGCACTATCTATGCTGCAAGAAAAAAGCACCATAAATTTTATCATGAACAGAGGTAGAGTAAAAATATTCCTCTTCTAAGCCGCCTGTGGGTCTCTTCCTTGCAGTGAGGATTGCCATTACCTTTTTTTTGGAAGTAATTTTATATGGATGAATCACCATGATGACATGCAATTTCAGTGCTCAGCTGCAGACAATATTCATGAAAAGTCTCCTGTGCATATAGAAAATGTAGACCTGGAAGGGGTGAAAGTTACTTATGGGATATGAAACACTTTCTGGTATGGTAAGTACTCAAAAATAACTGTTTAAAAATTTTTTCATCATAAACAGAAATACCCTAGTTACATTAAAAAAAAAGGAAAACAGATCATTGTTCTGAAAAAGATGTTCAAAGGAGACTAAATTCTAGAGCTGAACAGGAATAAAAGGCCAGAATTTCAGAATGCAATATGAGTCTGTTGTATATATCCACTGCTTGATTAAGAATCAGCCCTTGGAGTCTTTTTGAAAAGCACAGGTCAAAGAGCCTGGCCTAAAATCCAATCCAATTGTTGCAGTTGCTATAAGCTATTGCTGAAAATCTCCTTAATAATGACAGGGAGAATGCAAAATGCACAGGTAGCCATACTTTATCAAGGTACATCTCTCACTTTGGGGACTGGAAAGAAAACTGTGTGCTACCTTCCTCATGGTACTGCAAATGTGCAGTGTGAAGCAGCTGTGTTAAACCTGGGAAAAGATTTCAGGAGACTGAATGTATTGCTCTGTGTTAACTTGAAAATTTTGCTGGAACTGATGCACAACTTTGTGTTGCTAATATTTTTTTCCCCATTTTACTTGAAGTAAGTGGCTGACTCATTTCTTTGACATTCTATAATGCCAGAGGCATGGACTGAATGCACTGATTCTTTCTCTGAGTATATGTACCATGATGTTAGTCATCATGACTCAGTGTGTGTTTTGACCCATTTGAAAAGTGTGTTTCTTTCTAAAACATAGCTGTGGATTAATCCTTGGGAAAAAGATAGTTTAATGCTTTTGGACAAGTTTTTTCAGGAAATAATTTAAAAAACGAAATCAGTCGAACAAATAAAAAAGCCTGAAGCTATGACTGAAAATGGTGGGCAGTTTCCTAGACGTTATTCTTTTCTGCTTGGTGATGAGCTGACAGCTCCTGCAGGTATGTTTGTGGTGTAAGCTGGACTGGAGTGCAAGAATGCTCTTCTTAAAAGTCTGCGCTGTCACGTTTCATTTTTTTTGACTATTCAAATCTATGTTGATCCCTCGCTTCTTTTTCCTCTACTAATTGGGCCATAATTCTGCTTAGTATCTGACATTGTGATCATATTCATGACATTCATGACATAAGATGACAATCTATATTGAATTTGCTCTGTGAATTGCTGTAAATGTGTGTTGTTGTCTGTAGTTCACAGAGCATATCCTATGGAAACTGGCTGATGCCTTGTCATTGTGTTCAGGGGTCACAAAAATGCTGAAAAGCTCATATTAGGTGGCCTCAGAGTTTTATTTTCAATCCTGTCTGGATATTTCTAGCACTATGTGATTCTGCCATGGACAGGCTTTGATTTAAATGTGGCTTACGGGAGGGTAAGCCACATTTAAATCAAAGCCTGTCCATGGCAGAATTCTCTAATTCTCCAGTTCCTTGCTATGGTAGTTAGCACAATAAAAGTTTGGTATCAGAAGTGATGTGTACCCATTTCCCAGAATATATCATCTTACAGAATTACACAGAATTGCAGGGGTTGGAAGGGACCTCAGGAGCTGAATCCAGACGTCTCCTAAAGCAGGTACCCTACAAGAGGTGACACAGGTGGGTCACCAGCTGGGTCTTGAATATCTCCGTAGAAGGAGACTGTAACCTCTCTGGGCAGCCTGTGCCAGTACTCTTTCACTCTTACCGTAAATAAGTTTTGCATGTTAGTGTGGAACTTCCTATGTTCAAGGTTTAGGCCATTATTTATTGTCTCATCGCTATGTAAAACTGAGAGGAGCCTGGTCTCATCCTTCCTAACTTCCCTTAGATATTTATAAACATTTATCAGATTCCTCTGTCTTCCTCTCCCCAGGCTGAACAGACCCAGCTTACTTCAGCATTTCCTCATGTGGGAGATGCTCCCAGGCCCTTGCTCCCCTTTGTAGCCCTCTGCTGGACTCCTTCTAGGAAATCCCCATCTTTTTCAAACTGGGAGCCCAGAATTGAACAGAAAGTTATTTCTAAGTTTGTTAGAAGAGCAAGTATATAGTCCAGAAATTCAGTGCAGCCTACTTATTATAAAGCTGCTTAATTATTTTTAGATAGCTCTTCTCTATCCTGTTTACTATAATTAAGTATTTTTAACTTGATGTAGAATGTAAGTTCTGTGAATTCAGACAAAATAGTAAAGTTCAACATCTTCAAAGGTATGTTAACTGTAGAAAATGGATGCCTACTGCCACTGTTTTTGGAAAACTCCAAGGCATCCACCACATCTCAATGTATGACCTGTCAAACTCTCAGATATGCTCTGAAGGTACACAGACATTTTTGAAGGGAGTTTTCACTCCAGCATAAACCTTTTAAGAAATGACAGCATGATACGACATTAGTCAAAATTACTGATTAATTACTCTAAGCCCTTCTGTATAATGTATGCAATAGGGTTTTAGTAACATTTCCAGACTAAGTGCAGTTTCTGTAATGAAGTGGTTCATCTACATAGAGCCCCTGGTGCTATAGCTGGTGAGTAGCGAGGTCAGCTTGATGCAAAACTGACATCTTCACACATTTGTGATGCCAGGATTAATTATAATTAAAGGTTATTTATTAGGCTATGATTTACAATTAGCCCCAAAATTATTTCAAAATAATGTATTTCCAAATCATGTTTGAATGTTGTGACTTTGCATTTCCATTATAGTAACTTTATTGTTTTTGCAGGTATCAATTTATCAGTTTAGTATTCTCTTGACAAAAAAATCATAAAATACCTGTGTTTTTATAGTTCACTGATCAGACCTGAAAGCTCAAAATGTCAAAAGATTAAACTATTTGCACTTACAGTAGTTCAGGGTTTGCAGTGTATATGGTGAATGTTCTGGAAAATATCCATCCTGCTTTACAGAGATGAAACCTCAGGCACAAATCTGTATGTATATGAGTGGGAAGCTGCTGGCTACAGGGGCATCAGGACCTTGCCTGCTTCTACTTGAGCAGAGGAGCCAAGCAGATCCTTGCTCCCATGCTGGTGTCTTTTTGACTTGGCTGTAGAACTGTATGAGTTTACTTCTGTGTTTAGATGCACAGAGAGGCTGATTTCAGCAAAGCTGAAAGACTGCAGCGAGCACAGCCTGGGGCTGAAGCAGTTACAGCCTGACTGCCTACAGCAGTGCTGATATGTATGTCATGCTTTGCGTGGTCCCCTGAGAACACTCTTGCTGAATGATGTCTGCCTGAAAGACCTCTCCCCCTTACTTCTGTAAATTATGCATTACAAATCTACCACCATATTTCAGCACTCAAGTTTCCTTCATGGTCTTGAAAATCTCCCTTTCTATCACTCCCTTGTCAGAATTGAAGATCTTCTAATGGTAATTTGGATCAGAGTTGCTATGACCTCAGAGTAGGAACAGATCTGTGCTCAATAATTGTTATGATTCTTATGGCCCTTACCCTGGGCATCATCTGTCTTTCAATGTTTTTTTGACTGGGCTCTTTTTCTTCTTCAGCAGTAGCAGTGATTTTTTTCTGCACACTTTTCCTGAAGTTTTACTGCAATTGAAGTAGCAATGTAAAATGACTGAGTTTTTGTTGCTGAAATTAACCAAATAAATTGGTTCAAATTTCTATGCTGATGGTTTTATCCAGGTCAGTTTCTTATTGAAATTATTATTTGATACTCTAAGTTACTGCAAAGTATGCATGATCAGATTTATGGAGAAAAGCAATTTTTTTTTTTTTTTTGGCCATAGTGTACTGTAAGAGAGATAATGCAGTCATTTATTAACAATATAGGTTAATGAAAAAAAATGTCACAGGTCAAAGAATGATTCATCCTCTTTGATGTCTTTACTCTGTAACTTGCATTTTATCTCATCAGTTTGCCATAGGGTAGTAAAGTAGTGGAACTCATGCACTGAAACACAGATGGAACAGATTCAAAGCTGTTACAATCTGCAAAATATCTTCTGCTATAATCACATTCTTGCCTGTAAGATTTTGCAGTCGCTATAAGGGATGCCTGATGATTTACCGCACAGCATTCTCTCAGGAAGGGTGTGTCAGTTTTCTTTTCCACAAGGTTTAATCACAAAGGCCTGCAGCTTGAGAATTTACTTGAGGACTTTACAAGCCTTGCAGATAACAGTTGCCAGCAAAAGCACTTGTTCTAGGGTGATGCCACAGCCACCTAACTGTATTTTTACCATAAATTAGTAAAGTAGCAGCAAAAAATCAAGTTTAATTCAAGATGCGGCTGTAAATAATATAGTATTCTCCTTGGTTTCTCGAGCCTGGTCCAGGGGCACGTAATACATAGATTATTTACTGTTAATTAGTGCATTTAATACTGGTGTAGACCAGTTATCAGCATTCTCAAAAGAAGGAATTGTAAACAGGGACTAGTAATATCCTGGTATTTTTTGGTGTGTTGTAGTATCAGGTATCCCTGCAAGAAGGACACAGCACATCGAGTTTTTCAAAATATATGAAAGAATACACTATTGAATTGCCACTCATAACAGAAATTATTTAGATGTTTAATGATGATCATGTGTTTCCAATGTATTTTTCAGTTTCCAGGTGACAACCTCTAGTGATACACTTCTATGTACTTCTAGAAAGAGAATACTTCTGCAGCAGAAATGCTAAGTCAAGGCCTGAACCAGTGATTGAGCACCTGATAGGAAGGCAGGGCTAACCCAGGGGATCTCAGGTGCATACAATTTACCTGAGTGACTAGAAGAGGTGGAGCCAGGGATGTACCCCTTCCCAGACCTCATTTAAGGGTTGGCAATGGAGGAGAGGGTATCTTGCTGGAGGTCTTTGTGTACCTGAAGACTCTTGAAGGTAAGCTTTTGTTGTTGTGTCTATGGCTGTTGCATTTGAACAAATCCTTGCTTTCTGTAGCCTCTGATTTTGCTGCTCTGCTCTTTTTGCTGTACTTTCTATGATGTTGTAGCTTCTAAGAAGCTACTGGTTTATGGGAAAGTGATTAAAATATCCTTAGGAAGAAGCTGTCAGGTTAAAAGAGGCTTGTTTGGATGCTAAGATACCCATGACAATTGCTTTTACTTGCGAGCTAGGCAGAGGCTGAAGTTTGACCATGATCTTCTGTCATGAGGCAAGGTAAAAACAGTGACGTAAGAAGACACTGAAGCAGAGAGCTTTTTTGGTCATTCACATCTGATTTTATTTTGTCACAGAACTCAGGATAGTTTTGGTTTCATATCACCAATGTGTTTTGGAGCAAGTTCTGATTTTCCTCTCGCTTGTTGCCTTTTAGCTCACATTATGGGATGGTTTCAAAGTCTGTAAAGGATTTTTTTTCTTGGTGAAGCTGAAGTTCTTCAGTAATGGACAATAATCTAGAAGACTAAATCTAATCCTAAGTAATCCCCCTCAACCCAGAAATGTATGAAGAATGAATAGGCTCTTAAAAGTTTGCTGCTATCTTTCATTTATCCCAAAAGCTATCTTTACTGAGCTGCAAGACTTGCTACTGATAACACCTCCTTGCCTTGTTGATTATTAAGCCTGTTACGGTTTCTTTTTTCTCTCAAACCTATCGGCATTTAAAAACTTTCAGACAACTTGAATGTGATTTTTTTTCTTCTATTCTACTTCATTTTGGATAGTGTGGCAGGAGCAACTGATATGGGAATGCTAGATACAAAACTAGATGGGTTGGTTTTAAAATTAAATCAGTTAAGTTCACGTGTCTATTCTTCTATTACTGTAAAATAAATAACTGGGATAATTTTTCTTTGCCTTCTTGGTAGTTCAATGTGGGCACTTAATTGGGCAGGGATGACCTCCAGAGATTTTCACAGCAAGCTCCAGGCAACGAGGCCAAACTATGTTTCCTTCTACCTACTGTACTTATTAGCACTTGTAGTCTATGACAACCTTTACACACGTATGGAGCCCTCACTTCAACAGTAGCATTTTTCAACTTTCGCTGCTGGAGAATTTAAATCAATTTAAATAAATTTAAATAAAGATGATAATTTTATACTCTGCATGTGATTTATTGGAATAAGTAATGACTAGAAAGAAAAGATGTGCGTAGGCATTTGGTATGGAAGGTGTAGTGGTTGTGTGACAATGGAACTTTTGATTTGAGAGCTTACTGAAGGTTCTAGAAAAAGAGCTGCAAAAAAACTAAGCTAATTATTTATCTGCAGAAGAGTTAATAACTGCGTAAAATCTTTTGTTCTGAATAAATAGGAAAAAGTAACCTTGTTAGCATGGCACTGCTTTTTCCTTCTATTCTTATTTAAGGTTTCTCAGTTGTTTAAGTCAGTAATTCTTTTTTCCACATTATTTTCCTGAGATCTGTCCCACTGTTTTAATGATAAATATGAAGCGGACATGGTAAATTTTTTTTGCCTTCTTTTAAACTTTTCAGAGAACTATGGATTTGAATATTCAAATAACCCTGAAATTCTTAGTGTTGCGTTTTTTTTTTTTTTGACAGACTGAATGAGGGAAAAAGCAGAAGCTTCTCTGGCAGGTACTGAAACTGTTCTAAAAGTTCTGCTAATAAGGCTCAAGAGAGTCAGGGAATGAGGAGGTATGGATGAAAACAGGCATATGAGACACTGACACCTCAGTCTATGTGGGGGAAGATTCTCATCTGCTCAGCCCACATCACAGATCTTGGCATTCAGCAGAGCTACTTATATGACATTTAAAACCAGATTCCCTAGAAAAGTGGCAACAGTAGTAAGTGAAGGTGGCACTTTCCTAATAAAGAAATGAATACTTGGTTTTAGTGAGCTAGGGTTTACTTCATCAAATTTTTGGAAAGGCAGAAAGAAAAAATACTGGATGAATTTTTTTTTTCGGTTTTTAAGTTAAGTTTTCAAATACTTGATTTGAAATGAATATTCTGTTTTAAAATTCATTTAGTTTTTAAGTTTAAAACAAAAACAATGGCTTTGCTTATATAGCTACCTTAAAAATATTCACTTTTAGGTTGAATAAAGATTATGTTCTCAGTGCTTTTTAATACTGAACACAATGCTCTTTGGAGAACCTCATAAGAGCATCACAACTTGTCCTTGACTGAATTTCAGAATGTTCTTTTATCTTTCATAGCGTGTAAAGATACCTTTCCATAAGCTAAGAAAACAACAAAGTAACAAAAATAACATTCCTGGGAAACAAAATGTGTAATGTGGCTTGTTATCGAGTACCTCTATTGTGCGCTAGGTCTTCTGCAGACTGAGAGATAGGGAAGTAACAGTGATGGGAACTGAGTGTTGTTCTATATGCCAAGAAGTCTCTTGCTAGTAAATACAGATCTATTTAGAGATGAAACCATTATTTTCCTTTTCTATGTGGAATAAGAAAAGTTTGGATGGTTCTCTGCTGGTTCCCATCAGAGACACAGATCGTTTAAATTTATATTTCTGGGAACAGCAGTAGGCCATATTCTGCAATCTCTTTAATAGCCACTAGAATATTTCTGTGGTGTTGTGCATCCTGTTTCCATTTTATAATCCATGAAGTTCATTTTTACCAGAGAAACCAGTAATAAAGCTGTCTGTTTCATACAAATATCACAAAATATTGGGTGTATGACAAAGTTTGTACTTGGGGAAAATCCCTCCTTTGTTTAAACTTGTAATCATACTTAATAGATATGTCATCAGTGGCTTCCCCCCCCCCCCCGGTAAAATTAATTTTATGTTTGCCAGAGACTGCGATTTGAAAAACCTTAGTGTGTTTGGTTTAGTAAATTAATTGCTTAACATTTTCACATGTTAATCAACTCATGAGTGTTGATAAATTTTCATTTAGTATAAATAAATTAGATTGTTAAATGGTTAATACTGTTATAATGGTAGTGTCAATTTAGTCTGGTTTGTATATGTAATCTGCTAGTTCATCACCAGTCAGCTTGAAATGAAATGTTTTAGTGTAGTATGAGTTTTATTTTGTTTCATTTGATTGAGAGGCAGAAAGATATGGTGTGGAAGACTTGAGACACTGCCCTGCCATGAGAATTAATTGTGGTTTATAACTAAAATTTCTATTTTCACCCTACAGTTCAGACCTCAGGTCAGTATATTATCACCTTTTACTCCTCATGTCATTAAAGTGTCTTGTAAGTATGTGGATATGGGCATATTTAATCCTTGTCATGGATAGCCTTTACACAATGTCTTTCTCATCATGACTTTTAAGGTATAGTCATTTGGTCACGAAGGCTGTCAGAGCAGAGGAGAAATTCAAGTTAGCTGCTAGAGACTTCTGACCACAAATGTCTTTTGTAAATTGTATTTTACTCTTCAAAAATACTATTTTTTCAGACACAGTTGAATTATGATCACTTTGTAGATTTTGGAATTATAATTATCTAATTTTCTGTGTTTTCAGCACCTGTATAGGCAGAATCCTTATCTATAAGAAATGTCTTGGGAATTTTGCTGGGTAAACATAGGAAAGGGTTGTTTGTATTGCAGTGATTCTAGATATAACAAGAAAATAAATCCAAGTGTTAGAAGGATGTCAAAAGCTATATGCAGTAAATCCTCTCATCCAGAATTATCTATACATTTAAAGTAATGGATTAAGAAACTAGTGTTATGGAACTAATTAAAACATAATTCACACATCTAGTTTAGCTGCTTTGTTATCTATAAAGATGCTTTTGTAGATTTTAGTGAGCCTGTCCCTTGAATACTTATCTTTCTGTTTACAACATTAGAGACACAACTTTTTCCCATATACTTCACAAAACTCCATTAGTCTAAAATGTTCACTGTTTCTAAGCTGTTTCTCTTCAACAGTCTGTATAATTATATTAGCAGTGTAGTTATGAGTGGGTGTTTTTGTCACATATACCAGAATCTCTGACTGACAATGGATGTATTATTGAATTAAGGATCAGTATGCACAAGGCCTGAAAACAGATGTAGAGTTAGAAATCAAATGAAGTAGTTTTGACTTCTATAACACTCAGTACTTACAATCTATGTGGCACTCAAGCCCTTAATAAATTCGGAGCTGGTAATTTAGTTTAGTGCATCCAAATGTGGAGTCCTTGAAACAGCAAGGACTCCATATATAGAAGCCATCCAAAGGAAGGCCACAAAAATGACCTAAGGGATGGAACACTTCCCCTTTGAGGACAGATTGAGAGCTGGGGCTGTTTAGCCTGGAGCTGAGAAGGCTTTGGGCACACCTGATTGCATTCTCTCAGTATTTAAAGGGAGCTTTAAGAAAGTAGGGGACATTCTTTAGCAGGGTTTATGGTAACAAGATAAAGGGAAACAGTTTCAATCTAAAGGAAGGAAGATTTTAGATTGGAATAAGAAGATTTTTACTGTAGGTGTGGTGAGGCTCTGGTACAGGTTGCCCAGAGAGGTAGTGGTTGCTCTGTCTCTGGAGACAGTCAATGTCAGGCTGGACAGGGCTCTGTGCTGGCTATAAAATTCCCTGTTCATTGGAAGGCACATGGACTTAGTTATACGTAAGTGGAAGAAATCAAGACAACTGTTATTTATTGCTTTATAGGGACTGTCTTTATGCCTTGTTTCATTAGATCTTGTTAGCTCTTATTGCTGTTGAGGTGCTAGTACTCTTAACAATGTAATTATTCTTATTTAAGCTTTTTGTTACTGAAAACTCTCAAGTAACCAAGTGTTTGACTCTTACTTGGCACTCACTTCCAAACAGGCCCTACAGCCCAAATATTTGTTGATATGCTCAAACAAAAGAGCCTTCAGTGAAAATTATACCGCTTTATATATTTTATGCATTTGTTTTTATATTAGATAACCGTTAGGCTGGCACGATACTTATATTTATTTTTTGGACCTGGGAGGCATTCAGAGATGGCTGGTGGGGCATGATGTCTTCCTTTGTAACAAAAGATACTCATACAGCTTGAAGGAGAGGATAAAAAAGGGCTCTCTGCTCCTACGTGGGATCAGAGGTGTGGTGGCTGCCTGTGTGGACTCCAGGTGTGTGGGGTATGTTGCCCTTGACTGGGGACACTGTCAGTAGGTAACTGCTTGTTGTTTCTTGATAAAATTTTCAACTATGGTGTGTCATTTAGTTTGTAGGTGGCATAATTTGTAGTTGTTCTTATGCTGTATAGAATCTAGAGGTTGTAGTGGTACAGATATCAAGGTCTTCAGGGGAGAATTTCTGGAGCTTAATTTTCTTCCAGTCTATCATTTTTAATGTCAAGTTTACTGGTTTAAGTTCAGGTTGTAGGACAAATCCTGGATGCCATAGCTTGAAGAATGAATGTGACCTTTTCTGGAATAGGAGACCTTGAGGTTTTCCTCTGCAATAAGAGGATTTGTATTTACGGTTTCCCTGATGAAAGATTTATTTTTGTAAAGATTATTGTTAAGAAAGAACACAATTGCATCCTGCCTGTTGTTTTACTAACCAATTTCTATGGGCATCTGTCCTTGTTAGACACTCTTGGGAATTAAAGGGAAAGGAAAAGGAAAGATTGCATTGATCCTGAATGCTGTGTGCCTGTAAATTCTTTCTGTCAAGAGTCATTTCATGTAACAGATAGGAACTAATGCTAACCTTTGTAATTGGCTGCTCACTGATTTTTCTCAGGAGATGCATCTTTTTTTAAAGAGGGAAGGGACTTGCCTTCAATTCAATTATAGTCTGCAAACAAAGTTCAGGATTTATCCAAAGGAGACTGGAAAAAGTGGTGGGGAAATGTTCACAGCTTATGTTCCCTTCTGAGGGAGGCTGGTCTGCTAGAGAGATGATTGATTTTTCCCTATGATTACTTAATACCTACCAGTGCATTAAACATTAGAAAATGCAAGTTTGAAGACTGTATTGCTTTTTCATTCCATTACACTGCCTAAATATAACATTTTTTTCTGGATCATCAAGAGTTCAGTCTTTTTTTTAAATGTAGAATATACTCACCAATATTGCTGTGGGTATCCAGAAGCTCAGAAATAATTACTTTAAGTAGCTTGGAGTGAAGGGTTAGCTGTGAAGTTCAGATTTGATTGATTCCAGTGACAGTGCATTTCTTGGTTCCAGGCAACTTGGATCTGCATTTCAGCTTGAGCTATCCATCAGACCAAAGCTTGCAGTTCAGACTGGTCTTTGTGTTGAAAACAGCCATTTCAATGCATTAAACATCACAAAGGTTTACACAAGTCAATAAATGTAAGAGTGCATGTTGCTATATTTTAGTTAATGTATATTTGAGTAGAAAATTCACTGTTAGTTTTGCATGTAGGATTTTTCTAGAATCAAAAAAGAAAAGCATCTTAGATGTAAAGCTAAGAATAATAGTACTGTAATTGAAACTTTAGTAAGTGAATAAAATATTAATACAGATCTAAGCAAAAGAAGAATGTTACTGCATGGAAAAAAATTATAGTAGTAAGAATAAAACTTAAATTTTGGGGTATAGTTTCTAGCCCTTTTCCTTGTGTAATGGTCACTTTTCCACTACCCCTCCATACTCCAAGGCCGCTGGCACGATGTAAAAGGGAGAATAAGTCATTAACACCCCAAGCCTTTGCTTCAAATAGCATAGTGTTGTTTTCCTTTCCTTCGCTCTGGAATCTGCTTAGGGTCATTTTATGTATTTGCTAATGTACATTTACAGCTTATTTTCTCACTTTTCTGTAAGTTTATGATGTTTAAATTTTACTATAGATGTTGATTTTTATTGAAGTTATTTGTATTTTGTTCTATTTGCTGCTTCTGCAATTGTTTTTCTTGGTCTGTAAGTCTATATTTTGTTGGCTGGCCACTAATGAGTTTGTAGTTATACTCCCTTAGTGCTAGCCCATGCCCTGTATCCCTCTGTCCTGTCCCTGTGCTCTTCATGTTCGTACCTTTTTTTGATCTTGACTGCCACACCAGGCCACTGTTTCCTCACACTAAAGTTTTTTTTTTCTGTTGCAAATTCATTATTACAGAATTACTCTATGCTGCTTTCTGTACAAAGAACTATGATTCTACCCTCGTGATGAACTGCTTTTACAGCTAAACCAACTGACAGCAAAGCTGCAAGCAGGTCGCGACAAGTGCAGAGCAAGCCAACAAAATCCTAAGTACAGAGGCTTTACAAACTCAATACATGCCTGAGGCCAGCAGCTGGCACTGGCTGTGCTGCATCACTGGACTGTCTTGTCTCTTGATGGGGAAACTGCCAGTGCTTAGAGATGCTGCAGGCCGTATAATAGATCTGCTAGAAAAATAACAATATCACTCATACACCTGAATACTTTCACACTGGAGGGAATAGTTCAGTACGATTCGGTACTGTATGTGTTGGAGACACTTTTTTTCTCTCACTTTTTCATGTGGAGTAATACCTAGAAGACTGTTCTAAAATACAAACAGAATTTTAATGAAAGGAATCAATTGCTGACCTGAGTTGAATATTCAAAACTATAGTTTATTTTTGTGTTCTCAACAACAGAATAGATTAAAAATATTTATCTGGGGAGGTCAGTATTTAATGCGAGCAGTCATCATGCTGAATTTTGTCCTTAGTGGAGGACAAACTGGCATCAACAGATTAGTATGTCATTTCTCATTATAAACGCAATAATTTGAGAAGATCAAATTCTATTTTATTTCTGCTAGAGTACTGAAATCTTACCATTAGCTATGAGACTACCAAAAGCTGCTAAAGCCTCTCATGGTTGAGAAAGAATTCACTGAAGATTAAAAAGCTTCTAGAGTACGTTTGACAAACTTTGTTCAGATATTAAGGGTTTGTGAGAGTAATACAGATCATGGTGAAAGCAGAAAGCTAGAGCTTCCTTTTTTATACACATTTCATCTTCACAGAATGTATGGGAGCAGACAAAAAAATACACTTAGACTGGTGTACCGAGGTGATGGTTGCAGGGAAGCATTCCCTGGCCTGTTTGATGTAGTACTGTAACTTCCTCTGAAATCTTGAGAACACTTGAACTAGAGCAGTTGGAAGAAGCTGCTGTGTATCTTGTTCCCTTTGTTGATAAATGTATGCACATATCATGACATTCTTTTCAATATTGATTAATGAAGTTTGGCTATTTTATAGGCACTTTTACATATGGCATCACAGATGGTTGTTTCTCAAGTTATGTTAGAAAGAGGCATCTTGTGACATTGACTATATGTGTCAAATAGAAGTGACATTGTAAATATAAGATGTATGCTAACTAGAAAATCTCTACAGCATAAGCTGCCTGACAGCTGTTATATTCTGAGGAGTCCCCAGAGGGAAGGGTTAATGTTCCCTATTTCCTTAGGAACTTCAAATAGAGTAGTGCAAATATCTTTCTTGGCAAAGTGGCAAAGATAAACGTTCCAAAAATATTGCTGGTTTTCATTTTTTTCCTCTCAAATAACCTTCTTTATATTCAAAAACAACTAGAGTTTCCTGCATGACCAACTGGAAATATAATTTATATTAATGTATTGATATCTGCTTGAATTGAATATTATTTGGGAGAGGATATTAGCAGATGGGCTTCTTTTGTAGATGCTGATGTACAGAGCAGGGTCTTATTCTTTTCCTACCAGCAGTGCTGATTCTTTTTTCTTCAGTTTTCACCCTTCTCCTTCAGATAGTTTATGATGATATTTCATATGTTTTCTGAAGGTTAAAATGTTATGAATGTGGTAAACTTTGGCATGTTAATGAAATAAAGGTAGGCACTGGAGTCAAATGCCAAAGACTTGGCAGGCAGCAGAATGCGTGTAGCTGACAGCACTTATACTGTCAAGGCTCTGCCCTTTCTCATCCTCCACTTTCAGTCACTGCAGCCCTTTATTGCTTCTTGAACACATTCTCATTATGTTCTGATTCACCGTGATATTTTGAACAAGCCATTTGTCTGATGTGCTTCACATGAATCGGTTTCCATATAATCTCTTCCTGGTCTTAGATCTTTTCTCATATTACTTAGTCTACCAAGGATAACCTCCCTCACACAAAACAACTTTTTCCACCACATTTCTTTTTCTATTAGTATTTATCCTTATTTGTCATCATCAGTAATTTTCTTCTATTACTGTCTTCTACTACCTTTTATAAAAGTACTATTTTTTTTTACAGCTTCAGTTTATGAATTTAAAAGACAAAGGGTGTGGGGCTGATGTGTGGCCTAGCTGTATTTCAGAAAAGATTATCAATTGACCTGTGTGTTATACCCTTAGTTCCTGTAATCTATGTGCTTCAAGTTAAGTTGGACTTCAATTCTCAGAGGATCATGGCATGGAGTATAGCTGGAGGCCTGTAACTAGTGGTATTTCCTGGGGGTCAGTGCTGAGTCCAGTCTCATTCAATGTATTTGTCAATGATCTGGATGAAGAGATAAAATCTATCCTTAGGAAGTTTGCTGATGGTACAAAGCTGGGAGGAGTGACTGCATCAGAAATCTGTGCTTCCATTTGCTGAGGCTTGGACAGTGAACTCTGGTGGGTTGGGTGTGGCGGAGCCTGATGAACTTCAACCAGAACATGTGTAGAGTTTTGCACCTGGGAAGGAATGACCAAACACATCAGTACATGTTAGGACCTGACCTGCTCAAAAGAAGCTCTGAGGAGAAGGATCTGGGGGTTCTGGTGGATAACAGTTTGGCCATGAGTCAGAAGTGTGTACCTGTGGTCAAGAAAACCAATGGGATCCTGAGGTGCAGTAAAAGTGGCCAGCAAGTCAAGGGAGGTGACCTTCCCCCTCTACTCTGCCCTGCTGAGGCCACATCTGAAATACTATGTCCAGTTCTGAGATGTTCAGTTTGAAAGAGACAGGGAACTTCTAGTCATAGTCCAGTGGAGAACCACAAAGATGAAGAGAAATCTGGAGTATCTCCTATATGAGGAAAGGCTGAAAGACCTAGGATTGTCCAGGCTGGAGAAGAAAATGCTGAGAAGGGATATCCACACTGTTTATCTAAAATGTGGGAGTCAAGCTGACGAAAAGACCCTCTTCAGTGACATGCAGCAATAGAGAAAGGGGCAACAGGCCAAAACTGGAACATAGGAAGTTCTGTACAAGTGCAAGGAAGACCTTTACTGTGGGAGTGACAGAACATTGGAACAGGCTTCCCAGAGTTGTTCTGGAGTCTCTTTTTCTGGACATATTCAAGACCTGTCTGGATGTTTGCTTGTACAACCTACTCTAGGGAACCTGCTTTAGCATGGGCATTGGACCCTATGATCTCTACAGGTCATCTCCAATCCCTAAGATCCTGTGATTCTGTGCAGCTGAGAATTTGCTATGTGAAATATTGTTATTGTTCTCTTTGTATCTGTTGTAATTTCCATGGAAATAAACAGTAGGCTTCACTTTCAGAGCAAGATGCACGTTTTCTATGTGTGTGGGCATATTAGACTAAGTTGACCAGTGGTAAATGTCCTTGAGAGACACATAATAAAATCTGTGCATGAAATGAAACAATGTAGTTGCAGCCTTCTAGTTGGATACCCACTCTATTTTAGCTTGGGTTGAACCCTTCAAGAAGCCTAGTGACTAGAACTCTTTGCTTTGATTCAAGTCAGAGTGTACAGCAATGTTAGTTGGTATGAGCTGCCTCCATAGTACCACCACAACATGCCTGAGGATATACATAGGGTAGGTGGTGTGCTTGGGCAAAAATGAGATCTCTATTACAGAAGAACTGTATTGTTTTGTTTTGTTTTTTTTTGTTTTTGCTTCTATTTTTATTCCTCCCTCCTTAATCCCCAAAGGTTTTGAATTAGGGCTTTTTCTTTGCATTCTTTTTCTTCTTCTAAGTCTTCTAAGCATCTTTCTATTTCTTTTTGCCCCTCTGTTCTAAACTGAATAGTCTGTTCAAGCAAGTCAAAAGCTGTTGAGCTGAAAGAAAAAGCAATTTGTGTTTGGGAGTATGTATCTCCAAACCCCCCAGGGGCTATTACAGAAGCCAGGAGGTAAACTGGCACAGGTGAAAGAAAAGGCTTTCATAAACTAAGCTGATTGCTGCTTTTTCCTGCAGAGGCATTTGTTTTTCAGAGAGAGTTTTTTTTTAACAACTTTTCTTTTTACTACTTTGTCTAGAAAATGAGGTGGTAGAGTTTGGTATAGTAATTTTTGTGTAAATTAGTAATTTATTGTTTTTGAGATAGCAGTGTCATTACATTACTTACCATATTTGCATATCTTTCAGGGGATTTTGTACAAACTAATGAGTGTCCTGTGTGAATGGGGATGCATTAAGACACTAGTGTATGGCTTTATTATATTCTGTAATATGAATTCAGCAAACAGGTGCCACACCATCTGTAATCCTTATTTTTGGCTGTGACTACAAAATGAATACAGACTGGACTTACAAATCATTAACAGTGTGTGTGGGTGGCCCCCACTTCAATTCATGCACTCAGAAAGCCATGTTTGCACATGCACGGATTGTATACAGGAAAACACGAAGTGAGCCATGACTTTCTTGTTTGTGTTCTAAGTAGCATGAATTATAAGTTAGATCCAGAGCTACTCTGCTACTTGTGGTGTAATTCTAGGAGATATAATTGCATAAGATCCCTTGGTAGTTGGAAGATGAGGCACTCCAGTTGTACAAGGCTGTAGTACAACCAGAGATCTTCAGACTTCAGTGGATTTAATTTTTTTGCTGAGAAAATGTTGTCTGTCTCTTCAGCATGATGATCTTTTCAAATATTACAAGATAGTGAGGAGTAGTCTTCTGGAGTACCAGAGTGTCTCCAGCAGCTGAAGGAAAACCCAGGAGATGCCAGACAGCCAGTAAATGAGAAATTCAAGCATTCTCTTTGTACCCTCACATCAGACTTTGTCTCCGGAGACTCACCTTCAGATCTCATTCAGAATATTAGGGTTATGTTTAACCTCTTGTAGTCAGTTGTATGTTCAAGTCTGAATCCAGACTAGGACCCTACTTCTGATCAGAACTTCATGTTTGTGTGATACAAGGTGTGGTGTAGGTTGATAGCACGAAGAAGAGAAATTGGGTGCTTCAGCACTAAGAAATGTTGCTGAAGTATTTTTTCAGGCTTTTTTAAATATAAGCAAGCAAAGAAGCATCTTTCTTAAGCTGGATATAATTAGATAATAATGACTATAGCTTATGGTATACTCAGCACTGTCAGCAATACTGAAATGCTTGTCTCTGCTTAAGCTGTAATGATTCCTACTCTCTATTAATGGCAGAAGCAACTATTTGCCCATGGAAACACAGTTTTTCTTCCATCACGTTTATTTATTTCTTTATTCTTCCTGCCTGGGGAAGGTGTGGTACTGGAAAGAGATGATGGCTCATTGCTACAGATGACAGCATCCCAGATTCCAGTCCCTGAATCTGTCCACCCTTCATATTTTGCAGTTACTAAAGGTTTACCTCTCATAATGTTAAGATTGTGTTTCTTGTACGTAGGTGAAGGGAGTAGGTGTTCACTGTGACCCATAAGTTATTAAATAACATTTCTTGTGCTCATGGAGGATGAAGCATAATTACCCACTTGGCCTTTTGCAGATCTATCTTTCCAGGTAATTTTTATGCTTTTCTTATTCTGGTCATAAATAGAAATAACAAGAAACAAATAAGACAAGCTTGCCAAGGTAATAGTGAGTCACATAAGAGATTAAACTATTTTAACATAGTAATTGTGTACTTCTCTTGCTTTTATTACTCATGGGTGTTTTTTTGTTCTTTTTTGAGCCTTGGGATGAATTTGTTGGTCTCCTGTGATACTGTTACTTGGATTCTACTCCCTAAGTAAGGAAGTTTCTTTGTGTATGGAAAGCTCTGTCTGTTATTCCGTGGCTAATAGTGGTGCTATGCTTGACATGGAATCAAACCCAAGTTTCCTTATTCTATAGTATGCTTTGAATGCAGACAGTAAGAAAAACTCTTCCAACTGGTGAGCAGTAATAGTAATAGAAAATAAGGTATCTATTTTCTCCTTTGCCAATATGCTTTTGGAGAATGCCAGTCTGTACAGAATCTGGCTTAGCATATTTTAACTCTGAATATTCATACCATTTTGCACTGTCTATGTGAAAGATAACAAAGGACAGAGGACTGGAATGTCCTTCTACATCAGAGAATTTTTATTTAAGAAAGGACTTGTCTTTGGAAACATGAGGGCATTTAGCTACTTGTTAATTCATGAGGTGGTACTAAGAACGATTATATTGTATCATTACCACTAGTAGTAGTTGTGTTAAATACAAAGATTCTTGAATAGCCTGTCCTAAAGCTGGTAGAATTTTTTGGTAAGTAGCTTTCTGTGATTGAGTGCCAGCCAATCTTGTAATAAGAATGTAGGACTCTTTTCACTGCTCACTGTGTGAACTTCTTGTGTTCTAAACATTAATCTGCCTTCTGGTTCATCTCCATCTTCCCTTTAATACACCCCTGTATTTCTATGTCTCTGAAGCATTTTTCTGTGACTATATCATCCCACACACAAAGTCCTGTATAGGCACAATGGGAGATCAAGGGATGGGAAGGCACAACTCAAGGGTAGCATAATGTGCTTAGAGAGTAATGTAGTGTTTTCATTTCGAGAAATACATTAAAGTGCTGCAAATGTTTATGGTTATGTTGGTTCTTGAGAAATATCAGACAAGGCAAAGGTATACAAACTTCTTATAGGGACAACAAATAATATGTATTATAAATAAGCCTTGGAGCTGTAAGTATGCCTCTTTGGCCAACTGCAAGCATCTGTATTACCACTATTTAGTAATGCTCTATAAATAAGAGTTTTTCTGGACCAAAGCTTACGATACATATGAGATTTTTAGATCAAAGTCATCCTTTTTCCGAAAAGGTAATGAAAGATTATTTATTGTAAAATTTGGGATATATATATGTTATCTAGTTTCTGAAAATGAACTCAGACCAGCCTTTAATTTCATAGCGTCAGGTATTTATAAGCTCAAAGAAACAGTGCAATCAATGAGATTTGGATGTCTGTCCTCAGGTTGGTTTATATTTCTTGATAGAGGGCAAAATAAAACAAATCTCTTTTCCTCTCAGGAGATATGGAGAGACTGCAAAATGCTTGAGAGCAGCACCAAGTTGACCATGAAAGCACAGTGTGTCTGTTTCTTCTTCTAGAGAAGAGCAATTGGTGCCAAACAACATGGAAAATAGCTACTGGAAAGCAGAGCCCTTTGAGGTTTGAAGATGGGACAAGCAGAAACAACATGGTGCTATTTGTATGCATATGCACCACAACAGCTTTCAGCCTCAGAAACACTACAGCTACTCCTGTTATTACTTGCAGCTATTGCCCCTGAAAAACAGTATCAAGATAAGCGGGCAGCTATTAAAAGCAGATGTTACTGAGCCCTTACTACTTATAGTTCAGCAGTGCACAAGAACTGTATCTCCATGCTGAGAGAAAAGATAACAAGCCTTAAAGGCTCCAGCTGTTCATCATGCAGTTGTCTTTTGGCCCCCTATCTCAGGAAGAGATTCCAGGAGTTTTAGTCTATATCTTTCTTCCTTTTTGATAAATGAAATTCCCAGCACAGCGTCTGTCCATTTGATAATCTGGTAATATTAGGAAAGAATGGGACACACTGAATTACGTAGTGTTTTACTGAAGTTCAATGTCATAATATTTTCTCTGCCACATTTGTTTACATTGTTACTACAGTATTCACAGAATGGAGAAATGTCAGCTGTTGGTGAAGTGAATATGTCGTATCACTACTCTTTACTATTCATGTCACATTCCTAGATGATGCTTCTGGCCATGAGTTATGCAGTATACATAATTTAGACTTCTGTTGGGAAAACCACCAGCAAAACTGCTGGTAGGAAAACATTTATTCATTCCAGTCAAATGAGTCTAAACCAGCATATTGAATGATCCCAGGACCCATTGTCTGGCTCTGAAACCAATGGGTGTGTTACACTGCCTTATCATTCAAAACAGTGGTTGTATCCAGATGGTCTCACAGAAAATGTCCCATGACAAATCTCTGACCATCTCTAGGAGTTGTCTGGGTGCATGTTATGGTGGCTGCTGGTTTAAAAACACATTAACAACTTTCCAGTGGTTATGCAGTTAAAGAGATGATAAATACAAAGATGCTGGCACTACAAAATTTGCTGATTTAGATATAGCCAGTAAGAGTTGGATTACTCTGAAAATACTGTTTCAGGATTCTGGGCTAATTCCAACATGAAAGTCATTTAAGTGTGCATACATTCCCCTTTGCTGTCTTATATGCGTCAAAGCGTGCTGAGGTCTCTTTTTTAACTTATTTTATTTTCCTGGTTTGGCTACTCCCAAAAGTAAGACAAAATAGTTAAGTTTCCCAAGCTTTCTTCTGGTCACCTATCCTGATGGCTTGGTTACTGCAGTAGGGTTTGTTCCCTTCCTCCATAGTCCCTTCAATGATAATGATTGAGTGGGGGGACTCTTCTGACCCATTGCTCAGACACATACAGGTGTTCCTGACAGCTCCTGTGGATAGGAACTTAAGCTGCAATAACTATGGACTCTAACCTCAAATGCTTCCTTTGCCAAGAGAGCAGTCTAAATTACTTCAGTGCTTGCTATGGCTTCCTGAGCTTGAATGTACTACCTCAGTAGTACATCAGAAGGACACAGCGATAATCAGCTTAATGAAGGCTACTGGGGTGTCTCAGCAGCTTCTACAGACACTTCTACTTTTTACCTACTTGGCTCCTTTCTGATTGAGGCATGTGTAACTTGGATTACTAGAAAAGCTAATCTGGTGGCTTCCTTCCCAGCTCTCAGATTCCCCATTTGAGAGGCTCTGTAATCAGTCACTCAGGTATCTAAATGTGGGTAAATTAATTTCAATTCCTATGAGAGCTAAACACACTATTTGCTTTTAGGTTGTGGGGATCCAGCTCAGTTGTGCCAGAAACAACTTTGTACCATCTCTTAAACATTATCAATACTTTCTGCTTGCCAG
This sequence comes from Perdix hodgsoniae, assembly GCA_035772895.1. Classification (NCBI taxonomy): domain Eukaryota; kingdom Metazoa; phylum Chordata; class Aves; order Galliformes; family Phasianidae; genus Perdix; species Perdix hodgsoniae. The sequence continues at coordinate 1,182,915 of JAPSGF010000039.1, forward strand.
GAACGGCAGCACCGTCCTATCTAATATGCAGGCCTGGACTCCTTAACATGATCTTCAGCCAAGCCGCAGCCACAGGCTGGCTCTGAACTTCTAAGATTCTCTTTGCCTAATGGTTCTGAAATACCATGTTCCATTCCCTCAGTTATATCCATCCCTCATTCTTTCCTAACTTGAGAATTGCAACATCCTGTCATCATGGTCTGACAAAGCTTATCCTGTTCTGCTTAGATTTATCCACTACCTTGTTTAGTTCCACTACTTTCCCCCTTAAAAACTTTGGACTTCCAAGTATCATTCTTTTAGCTTTGTATTGCCCATTACATCTGACAGAAACATTTTGGTTGGAGGTCATTAATGGATTTGTCCCGTGCCAGCACACAGGAGACAGTGCAGAAATCATTGTTCACTCTACTTTAGTGTTCAAACAGTTAATTCCTGCAATGTAGTTGGCTAACAGTTTGCCAGGTAATTCCTGGGACAGTTTAGGAATTAATGTTGGAGAAATTACCAACCATGGCAATTTGGATGTGAGCATCCTACTTCCAGGCCAACAGCATGGTCGAACAGCATGAGTGTGACCAGACTATGCCAGCTGGTCTGAGGATAAGTGAAGGGGCTCTGGCACTACCTCAGGGCATCAATGTTGTTTTCAGGCTTCCTAGGGATATGAAATAGTTGTGGAATTCTACTGCACAAAACAGAAGAATAAGGTAACATGTAGCTAGAAAGTGTAATAAAATTGTCTTTGTTACATATCTTCTCCTGGGACATAAGCTCCCAGTTTTACTTAATTACTGCTGCTTAATATCCACTCTCTAAACAATCTCCTGGTTCCTCTGAGATTACTTCAGCCACCTTTACCAAAGATTAATGTTCCAAGCGGTGATTATAATTTTATTATCTATAATTACTCTGTAAAGTAATTGAGTCTACAGCCTTTCATAATATGGTGACATCTATCTACAAGTTTTTTTCATGAAGGGGGAGAGATTATTAGAAATGATTCTACAATACTATCTTCAAAATCATGCTGTTATAGTTTCTTCAGTGACAGCCTCAGACTTGCCTTTCCCATGTATGATTTGCTCTGCATATTTTTCACATATGTTTTATTTGTTGGATCTACTGCTGTGCTTATATTGAGTTAAAAGTTGCCTATAAAAGGTAAGTCATCTATGGCTAGATACCTAAATCTCAAAAGAGGAGTAATAAAGAAAACATATTAAGATAGGTGAGAGTATCTACTATGAGTAGTAAATTTTGTTACATAATATAATTTTGGAGATCAGCTGTTTCTCTAGTTCATTGCCAAGTTCTATTAATTATTTTGCAGACACTGGAACAGTCAGACACTGTAAAGACTACTGAACATAAATTATGTTTTCCAGAGAGCATTTGGTTTTGCAGCTGTATGAATGATTTGGCATAGTTGACCTCTGGTTAAAATATTCAAATAGCCCATAATTTACTACTAACAGCAGAAAACTGGGCTGTGATTCAGGAAACCTGGATTTCATTTCTGAAGCTGTATCAGCCTTTATGGAGGATCCTGAGCAGGCACTTCTCCTTTCTGTCTTATTTTTCTCACCTAGAAAACAACGTCTGACTCTATTTCTTTACAATGAGAGTGGTGAGGTGCTGGAACAGGCTGCCCAGAGAGGTTGTGGATGCCCCATCCCTAGAGGTGTTTGAGGCCAGATTGGATGGGGTTGTGGGCAACCTGGTCTAGTATTAAATAGGGAGGTTGTTGGCCCTGCACGTGGCAGGAGGTTGGAGATTCCAACCCTGGCCATTCTGTGATGAAAAGCAAGGCATAATAGATGTGATTATTATTATTTTTATTTATCTTAAATATTATCCTGTACTTCATAGAACATTTTTTTTTTAGCAACAATTTCAGGTCTATTTAATTAAGTGATACCATAATGAATTAGTGTGTAGCTGGTTTTCTTCCATTGCTGATTATGATTTTAGGAAAGCATGCAACTTTGAAGACAAAGCATGTTAAGTGGAGTTTTATTATAGGTTTCAGTTGCTTGCGAGTACTTGTAAATATTCTCTAATTTTTCAACCTAGAGGTTGTTCCAATATCTATGGACTTGTTGCTATATTTGCAAACTAAAATAGTGTTTATATTCCCCATAAAACTGATTAAGCAGTGAAAATGGTATTAGAAATTGTTCTCTAATTCAATCACCACCACAAAGGACAGTGTGATCCTGGTAAGACTGCTACTGTCTGAGCTGTCTATGCATCCCACCCACTGGACCTCAAAGCCAGGCTCTGTGGTGCAACCCCAGAAGCAATCTGCACAGGCCAGGTGATAAGTATTAGCTCCTACTCCTCCTTTCAGGACTAAATCCATTCCATATGCTAAAAAGCAGCTCTACAGTGGAATAGTCAGTGACCGACAAAGAAATCAGAAGGGAGGAAAAAATGTTATCTTTCATGGCCTTATTCCAGTTCATACACTCAAAAATCTGGTAAGGGTGTCTCACACAAAAGGTATGAGTTTAATGTGCAATTCATTTTCTAAATGTATATATTTTTTTCTCCCCAGTTATCTTATTTCCACCTTAATGTTTTTTTTAACCAGCAGCAAATTTTTAAGGCTTAGACAGAAGAGTGGTTGATGGGATTTGTGAGAGTAATTTGCAAAATGCAGACACTTATGTGTTTCCTACAGGTTACTGTTTTTCAAAGTGCTCTGACTGATACACCTAATACAGGAAAATGAGCAGCCATATCCCAGCAGATCTGTGATAACAGTGGTGACTGGGAGCCCCTGTCATTCTTCGCTTGCTGTTGTGGTAAGGCTTGCACAGACACAGCTCTTCGTCACCCGGCCCTTCTGTAACTGCTGTGTCAGATCTCTCCAAATCTTTCCTTTCCCATGACAAGTTGAGTGTGCCTGGCATGCAACCAGGATAGGCTGTTTCTTTGTTACCAGACAGGGCTGGAGAGAGACCAGCAATGTTCATTATGAATCCCCTTTAGTTGTATCTCAGACTCATTTCTATTTCCTATATAACTGGTGCAGAGAAAGGCCTCTGAATTTATCGCAGTGGCTCAGCTGATTGTAAGAGGAACACAGCAAGAGTTGGGGTTAACTGTAATTAAATACTCTGGAGATCTTTCTTAATTTCTCTGGCTTCATTTCAACAAAGAAATTCAAGCTGATATCTAATTCAGTGCATTATCCTTTTTCACTCAAGTTGGTAGGTAGATTGCAAACTCTCAGTAAAGTTTCCCAATGCATCTCTGCCAGGTAAAAAGGCAACATCTCTGCACGTCACAAGTCATCGACCCTTAGGCACTCACACAGATATATGTGTAACTATCTCAGTTGTTCCTTTAGATTCAAGCAATGGCTTGTGTTTAAACTAGACAAATACTTAATTGTTTGGATATGTCCTAAGTTCCCTTACAGTTGTAAGTTGCAAATGCACAGAACAAAATCAAAGAACTTGTGAAGTACTTCAAGTTCCCTAATCATCTGTAGAAATTAGAGCATTGTGTTTTTGGCAAGAGCCAAAATAACATGGCAGATAAGGATAAAAGTCTGTCTGGTTGGATCTGCCTCCTTGTGAAGGAATAGGATATATAAGTTGTAGTGGAGATGGGAGAATTTTTTCCTTAGGAGGCTTTGGTGCGCTGGAAATTTCCCATTACAATTTTATTCAGATTTATCTCAAGACCTCCGCATGAATTATTCAAATGAAGAAGCATGATTTAATTTAGAAAATACAACAAGAATTAAAACAAGCATTAAATACAACAAAAAATACAACAAGCATTAAAATGCTATATCTTCATTTATTGAGACAAGTTACAAAACAAACTTGTCTAGAACAAACTTTTATAATTGAACCTTCTGTATTTTATTGCATCTTTATAATATCTATTTGCTCTGTGTCTTTAGCCTTGCTAACATGATTTACAAAAAAGTCCAAACCCCTCCTTACTTGATCATTGCTACACAGTTGTATATGTAAACAAGACAACCACGTAGTAGCTTTGAAGTCCAAATGAGACATCCATCACAACATATGAGGGGGAAAAAATATTTAAGTGCTTGTTTTTCCTTAACTCTAGATACTACAGAGAATTGTTTTCACAGTATATTAACTACTTCAGGTAGATATTAAATGCAGATTTACTACACAGTGAATTGGATGCCATGTAAGAAAGAATTCCTAGAAAAGTTTTGGTTCTGTTATTGGTAACTGTGGGGTATTGCTATTTCATCTAGGATCTTATAAGAACTGGGTATACTGTGAGTCACTTTTCCTATTTTGTATTGTTTCCCATTTTCATAGCACCTCCCTTCCTGACTTCTGCAAAACAAGTTCCAAAGTACTGTGAGAAAGATTGTGCTTCTAATGATAACACTAATTATATTTTTTGAAGCTGCAGAGCCATTTGAGTATACTTGTTATGCTGATCCAGAAGCTCCTGTGTGAGTGGGATCAGGAGGAGAGCCACACTTGAATAAAAGCACTTGATATATGCTTTCAGATTTCTGAATGTGTTTTAAATACATCAGGAGAAATTCAATTGATGTGAAGCAAGTTGAGGAAGTTCTGCCAAGGTAAATCTACCTCATACCCAGTACAATATTCTACTGCTCATTAGATTGTAATTCAACCCATTAAAGAACTTTGCAATAACTCAGTGAGAGTACCTAGCTGACAATAAATATTAAGATATGTAACTTCTGCAAAAAAAAAAAATTCTTATGGTATAAAGAAGTGAGAACTAACAGGCAACATGAAGGGAAAAATATATCCATTGCTTAAAAACAGAATTTAGGAATAAAATAAACAGGACTTTGTGGAATTCACCCCTGAATTCTTGTTCTAGCAGTCTATCTTGTAGCTACATATAGCTAGCAATTTTTGTATAACTCTCACTTACAAAGGACAACACAATTCTTGGAACAATGCATCACAGGCTGCTTCCTTGCTTAAGTGCTATTAAATGTTAGTGATCATTTCAGTACTTTCAAAATCAGATGTAATGTTAGCAAGGACAGCAGCTTTTACTACTTTTTTTTTTTGGCTGGATACTTTCAGTGTGTCAAGCCATTAATTTTCTCTGCTAATGTGCTTTTCAACAGACATCATATGAAGTCAATCATTTGAAGAAAATGTGATTACCACCTGAACAATTTCTGTTCTTCACATATTTAGTCTCTTCTTCTAATGTAGTATATACATGTTAGTAAACAGGGCAGACTTTCTACTTTTTGTGGTAACCTATTGGCTTAAATGGAGATCTAGTTTCTGGTAAACACTATGCAATGCCATCAAGATGCAATGGGAAGATCTCTGTGTGCCCTGATACCCTGGTATGAAGGGTATGTTTAGATCCCAGATTACCTCCTCTTTTGAAATAACTGAGGAGGTACTGGTAGAGTAAAGCAAATCTACTTCTGCTTTCCAGCTAACACCTTGGGGAAATTCAGCAAGAGAACACACCTTATCCTCTGTAATTTATACATTTGTTTTCATAATGCTATCATAATTTCAACGAAACACCTTGAGAAATGACCATACATAGCGTTGTACTGCTCATTTTACTTGACTAGGTTTAAGGACAACAGTCAAGTGAGCAGAACATCAGATATAGGTGGTTTCTAGAGTGTAAAGCAATCGAAATGATTTCTGTTGTTAATGAAAAGTCTGCAGATACAGTCAAGAGTGTAATAGGAACTGAAATCTTAAATGCAGATTTAAAAAAAAAAATTGCAATGCAGTTCTTGTGGTGTTCTCATTTTGTTGCTGTGCTTTGTACTTTTTTGTCTCTTCAGCAGTTAGATTAATGATTATTCTACACCAACTATAAATATGGAGATTAAAAATATTGTGTAGAAGTTCTTTTTTTTCCTAGTCAGAAAATCTGATAAGAGTTTGGCAACTGTTCATCAAATCTACAGGTTGTTTTGTAATTTGAGATGTCATCCAAAGAAACTTATTTGATTGCCTTCTCTATCTGGCAATGTGTGATTTGATTTAAAATAAATATAAGGTAGAAATAATTAAAATGTAAAAGAACTTGAAGTAATTTCATAAAACATAATTTTTAAGTAATTTTAAGTAACTGGTTCTCTGATTTGTGTTATGTAAGAAATGAGGGTCAGTAAGTCTGCAGCAGAGGAATTTAAAATAGCTGAACCATAAACTTAACTATTTGATGACATTTGTTACATTTTTCTGCAGCATCACCAGCTAAAAAAAATGAGATATTTAATCCATATATTATTTGAAAAGAACAGGGATCTCAAAATAAGAATGTTTAAATGGTATGGGCATTACTACTTATCTGTATAATTTGTATTTTGAAGTGAGAACATACCTTGAAATGCTTCAATTTTCATCCATTAAAGCTAGTTTTATGAGAAAGGTCAGTGTTGTGAAAAGATGGTTCTGATCTAGAAATGCCTGGTTTATGTTAATAAATATTACTAGGTAATGAAAGATGACAAAATAGAAAGATCTTCTATTTTGTGTTGCTTTCTGTTATTCATCTTCCTCAGTGTCAAAAACTGGTTCAACCTCTGCATTAGCGTGACCTTTACAGGGGAGTATATTCCATTTTCATCATTTGTGGAAATGAGTAGTATCACTTACTGGTATGCAGAATTGTTTGCTGATTGATGGTAGCAGTCTCACTGAAATTGAGATGGGTAATTTTAGCTTGGGCAGAATGCAGAAATAATTGCAACTCCATGGAACCTCTGTCTGACATTTTTCCTTTTACTGAATGATACCTAAAGTAAATCTTTTAAGCCTCTGGAGAGCTGGTATGCTTCCATGTCTGCTAAAGACAGCAACAATATCCTCAGCTAGGAATGTACAAGTTTGTTTGAAGATATACTGGTCAGAGAGCACAAATGCAGCAAGATGTGTTGCTTTAGAAAATTATAACTGCTGTAAACATACCTGCCAACATGGCACATCAAAAATGATGAAACCTGATAATGCTTAAATGATCTATTGAAGTACTATATTAGCAGCTGGTTTCTCACTGGGCCATAAATATGACCAGTAATGGATCTTTGACTTGCCCTATGTACTCCATGGACCTAACATGTTCAGAGCTTGCTACAACTGATGAAGAACAGAAAAAACAGTTACTTTACCCACCTAGAACAACAGCATTATTAGAATGCCATAGGACAGATCAGTCATGGATGAGCAGTTCTCATTGCAACTCATCAGAAAGTCACCTGTAAATGCAAGGTTGGTGAAGTTATGTGAAAAGCAGTACTCTGACAGGAAAAATATGTGCACTACAAGTAAGGAACTGATTCCTGCCAGGTGCTATAGGCTGTCATTCCTTAGCACAGAGCAGTGACTTAGCACTGTCATCACCTGAGTTATCTCCTTTAATTCAAAAGCAAACATATCCCAACTCTAATTGTGCTAAATCTGCTGAGAAAGGTATTCTTTTTAAATTGTTCTGGTTAGCTTTGAGCAGAGTTGGTATTCAAGTATTGAAATAAATATATAGTGTCTTAATTGTTGTGTGCTCATTGCCACATTGTGCACACATGCATTTTTCTTAAGTGCTTTGTAAGTCCAGACTGTTGTGCAAGATGACAAATTCTTTAGGCAGAAATGACTGGAATGAGCAGGGCACTGCAAAAAAAAAAAAAACAAAACAACAACAACAAAAAAACAAACACAAAAACCAGAAAAATGTTTCTGCTCACAAAACAAGATAGAATTTGTAGACTCAGAGGCAAAAGAACAAAATACTTAAAGTATTTTATATAAGTATTATATTTTAAGTATAATACTGTAATACTGTAAAATAAATGATTGTGCTCTAAAAATGCTTAATAGAAGTAACTAGCTTAAAGAGTCAGTTTTTCCCCTGTATCATTTGAAGGACATTCTATGTAAAATTAAATGTTTGACTGGTTTTGCTTTTTCATTGCACTTCTTAAGATAGCGTAGTGGAAAAATAAAGAACTGTCTACTCATTTTGAGATACTCGGTATAGTTCCACTCATAATATTATTTAATGTTCAAATATAAGTAGGAAGGATACTTATTCTATCTCAAACCAACCAAACAAAAAAGCAGTTTTCTAAAGTCTTAGCTTTTACATTGAGAAGATAAAACTAGAATGTTTTGTTTCAAACTCAGATCTAGGAGCTTTGAATTGATTAGTTAATTGAGAATACTTAATACTGGATGGTATTTCCTATCAGTGCCCGGGGTGTTGTTTGGAAGTGCACTTGTCTGTGTGAGCAGGACTCTAAGGGGGATTACACACAGTGAAGAACTCCCCTTTAAATAAAATTGTATGAAATGCTCCAGGATGAGAACAATTATGAAGATATAGCTTGATGAGGTGATTTGCATTTTAAGTCATGTTATGTACTGCATTTTAATATAGTTAAAAATATATGTTGTACATTAGCCCTGAACTGAACAATTTTGTTTGCTCAACACTTTTAAAATGAAGCATTTCAGCAAATTAAAAAAAAAAATTACCATATGAAAAGATTTGCTATTCTAAATTTAATCTAAGTAAAGAACTATGTATGAAATATACATCTTATCATGGGCTGTAAATTTGAGGTTTGATTAACACTAGATTGAGAAAAAAAATCTCGTTGGGATAGTCTGAGATTTAGTGACTAGGGTATCTGAATAAAATGCCTGCTGCAGCATGCCTGTGTTTATACTTCTTGTTGGCATACAGGGCAAAGAAAAATGCTATTTAACATTAATGAAACTACATTTTTCAGAAGGCTCAAATATATTCTCTGAGCTCAAATATGATTGGTGCAAAGTGATGCATTTATTTAAGTCCACAGAGAAAATTTGTATGTTATGATGTTATGCTGGTGCTGAAAGTACATGGGACTTTACTCAGATCTGTCCATTAGAGTAATCTTAGGGGGGTAAAAAGTCACTTCAATGTCAAACCAATAGACAAATCAGCCAGTTTAAATTGTAGAGTTCTCAAGATATCACTTGGACACCTCAAGTGACTATGCATTTCCTATTGGGTAATTGCTAGTAGTAAACTGTACACATCTTGCTAGAATATCATGAAGTACATTTCAGCATGTATTGTTCAACCATGAAGTGCAACAGATATGCACTCAGACCAGTCTGAAAAGAGCAGAGAGACAGTGATAGCTAATTAACATTATTAGTCATAGGTATTAGATCAGCTACACTTATAATTTCTTGCCTTTCTAAGATGGAACAATTATATTTGAAATTATCTGGAAAAGTATCCTTGTTTAATTTGTTTCCAGTTTTAATCACTAACTTAATGTGATCCAACAAGAATGAAAGTTCTGATTTGTGAATGTTACAACAAACGTATATTTTAAAAACAATGCTTTTTAATGAGAGCATAGCTTGTTCCAATGCACTGCTAAATGTCAGTTACTCCAATCTCAAATTATGCGACTGAGTATTAGGCCACTGATTTCAGTGATGTTATGCTAATTGATGCGCTTAGTAGTTTCATCCCATGTATTCCATAACCAGAGAAAGAATACAGATTTGTGGATTTATTTTATTTAATAGTGTCTTCTAATTTGCTTTTTTTTTCTAGATTTATGGGTAATTAACTCATAAACCAGTATGAATTAAAATAAATGTAATTACTGAATACTATCTATGCATCTGCTGCTCAGAAGTTGTTTTAATTAATTACTCTGATGCTTGTTCATTGTGAATCTACCAGATGCATTGTCATCTGTGAGCTTCCCTGCTTCTTGAATGAACAGATTTGTGAGTGTTAAGTTTTAATAACTGTGTCCTGCAGCTCTGTCCTAAATGAGTTTCAGCATGTGAGCCAAGAAAAAGCTTCAGGCTCTTTACAACCTGGTTGGTGTTAGTAAATGATAATAGCACAAGCTCCAAGACTGGGATGAAAACAAGATAAGCCTTACTGTTACATGGTACTCACTAGTTCTGAAAACACAGTGTATCATTCTTTATTTTGGTTGAAAAATATTGTGTTCCAATGGCATTTTTCATATTTTCCTCTTTAATTATTTTATGTGCAGGTCTGACATATTTATGCAGCTGAATTCAAATTTCTGAAACATCGGTCACATGGAGAGTTTAGTGTCCTTGATGAGATTAAAATCAAGGACGGATCGTAAGAAGCGAAAAATGCTACTCATCTGGAAAGATCACAACTTCCTTTAGGAACACCCTTGCCCTCCCTCAAGAACTAATGCCCAAAATTTTAGCCTGGAAGGCATTGACAGCCAGGTACGTTGCTCACCAAGAAAATTACTGGAATGTGCTATTGCTTACAGAGAGAAAACCGCACAAATGAGGAGGAGAAATAATCCTACTTAAGTAAATACCAACTTTAAGTACAATAGCTACTGTTTACATGGGATAATTACATTTTTTTCTTCTGTAAATATGAAAACTTTGCATACAGAAATTGAATGCTGGATTTATGTTGAAACATTTTTTATCATCTGTTTGCTGTAAAAAAAAAAATACTGTAACTAGAGAATTGAACACTGTAGATCTTTGCAGAGGTTTTTTTGTTGTTGTTTTTGTGGTTTTTTTTTTTTCCCACAAATTTTGTATTCACAGAATCACAGAATTGTAGGGGCTGGAAGGGACCTCCAGAGATAGAATCCAACTTCTCTGCAAAGCAGGCTTCCTACAGCAGGCTGCTCAGGTAGGCATCCAGGTGGGTCTTGAATATATCCATAGGAGAATCCACGTCCCCTAGCATGCATATTATTATTACAAAAATTTATGAATAGACTAGGTGCTTACCATCGTTTTTGGGTTAAAAGATAATCACAAGATAATCCTGTCTATGTTTCACGTGGGTAAAAAATATTGTTTGTTCAGAGAGTTTACTATAAATCCTGTAGATTTTCCTAAGGATTCAAACTTAGAGGAAGGTTGAATCATGAGAAGGCTCAAAATGAGCCTTCTCTAAGCTTCTTTCCTATTATTTAGGTCAGAATTGTCATCACTGCTTGTTTAAATGTTCAATTCCAAGTCAAATTTTGAAACAAAAAAGGAAATCTGAATTATAACTGAAATTGAAATTAGCAGGTGCTACAAATGTTCGTGATTAGATCTTAGATATTCAGCACTCAAAATCAGGCTTTATTTCTGAAGGCTTTTGCTCTATTTTTGTTATCAAGGTAGCTGGTTGTAAAGCAAATGTTGCAGTTTCACCTGCCTTTGCTTCTTGGGAACTTATTCTACAGTAAGAAATATTCTTAAAACACACTGTAGTATTAATTACTACTTTACACCTAGTATGGACAACCACTGGTCTGATAATATCAGTTTCTCGCTGTCCATTGTGCTAATGCTTTATATCATATCAGTAGATTGCAGATAACTCTCAACTTGAGGCTCAGGAGTTAGTTCACTTGCAATAGCAGTGACAGGGTTAAAAATAGGCATGTTTCAAGATCTGATCAGAGTGCTCTCTACATGTAATCCAGTGTACAAAATAGTCACTTGAAGACATTTTACATAACTTTAGCATGCATTACAGACACTGACTTTCTGTGTCATGGATGTTTTCAGTGAGACTATGCGCTCCTTGGTTGCTAATCGTGTAAGTGAGGATGGACATCCTAGACATATCTTACTATTAGGGTAACATGGGAAAACTTATTTTAAATTCAAATCTATGAAAATATAACATCAAAATAATTTTAAGTTAAATATGCCACTGTGTATCTTAGATGTTGAATGGGGTCTGGACATTTTTTTCATCTTTTCATTAGAAGCAGAACAGAACTGCTCTGCTAGGAGGCAATCAACTACATACCGGATCACACTCAGGCTGCATTTCATTGAAAGCCTTTTATTTTGCAGTTTTTGTGTATTAAAATAATGATCACACAATGCGGGTAATAACACACATAGATTTTAGTCATAGAACACACTATTTGGGATTACAGGTACTCCCAGAATTTGCTACCAATCTAGTGCTATTAAATACCTTTGCTTAAAATCCACGAAGAAGAGTTTACACACTCGGGTTGTTGATTTTTTTTTTTCTATTAGTATTTTTTTGAACATAATTGAAAAATAAGTATATCTGTAATGCTTTCAGAGAAGAAAGGTTCTGTGAGAGGCTTGCTGTCTGCAGGTCCAGTATAATAGCTGGAACAAGCTGTCATTGTAAAACCCTCTTCGTAAGGAAATGTTGCAGAGGATTTCAATTTTAAGTAGTATGGATTCAAACTTATTGTGAGGTATGTTAGAACACCTACAAAATAACTTTTTTGCTTTGGCTCCTTGTTTGCACAAATATTTGGTGGTGCACTTAGTTCTTCCCATTAGCTTAGTTCTTTGTACTCTTCATTTTGAAACTGTCTTTCATAATGCATCCTGACTTACTGAGGATGCACTTTTACAAGGTGCTTTTTGTCAGAGTTAGTTGAAGATATAACTGGTGTCCTCTTTGCCATTCCTTTCCCAAAACCTTTAAAGGAAATAAGATTGTTGTTTCTGCTGAATTGCAGCTGTAGCACTCAGCTCATAGGAAAAAAAAACCAAAACAAACAAAAAAACAATTGTGTGTGTATATGTAAAAGAATTAAGGTATAAACATGTACTTGAAGATTCATTTTGATCAATTCAGTTGCATGAAAAAAATTGCAAATGTGAAACAGTCACTCAAAAAATGTTTCTCATACATTAACCTCATGAGAAAATTATAAATATGTTAAATTTAAGTCAATTTATTTGCTGTAAAGATGGTTGTGCTTGGAGACTATTGTCTTAAAGAAATTAAAAGCTGCAAGGGCCATTTCTTCCTGTCCTAGATTTTTTTTTAATTCTGATATTCTGATTCTACTTAATTGCCTTTCATTTACCCAGCAGAGAAAGAAGAGGTGATGCAGGCTTTCTGAATTATCAGTCAGATTATCAGGGAACTGAACAGAGTGTCAGAACTGGAAGCAGAGGGTTTTTTGCCCATTCCAAGTTCAACTGTTGAGGACATGAAACCAGACTGGGAGCTGTGCTAATATTGTTAGTAGAGAAGGACTGGATCCTTGAGGAACCAACGAAATACCATTCCATTTTAAGTTAGGGAAGCTTAACAGCTGCAGTGCCAAATGCTGCCATGGAACTGTTTTCAAGAGATTGCTCTGGTTAGAACTTTTTCAGGAAGAGAAGTATGCCCAATGGTAGCCCTTTTTGGTGGTAATTAAGGAAAACAAGACTGCTCTGAAGTAGATCTAAAGGCAGCCACTTCACATCAGTCTTTTTGGTATGCCAAAGAATTGAGCACTCTCACATCCTTCAAGCACAAGATGATTACCAGTAACTGAATTGCCATGGTTTTGTAACCTCTATCCTCTGGTACCTTCTGGGAATAGAAAGGGCAGTTAGTTACTATTGCTGGGCATGAAAGGATTCAGAGGAAGAGGTGTGCCCAGAAGGATCAGTGGGACTCAGTGATTGGGAATGTTCAATAAGGAAATGAAGCAGCCTTGCTGGGAGCAAGGAAGATGCAAAAACTGTGGTACAGCAGACAAGATGTAGTCCTGTCTGGTAGACAGTGATGAGCTGGGAGGCAGCATATGGGAAATTGCTACTGGTGAGCAAGTTCTTGAGTGGTTACTGTAGTGGTAGCAAGCAGCAAAGACATAGGAGAAGTAGGAATACAGCTAATTCTGTGCAAATTAATTTTTAATTTGGCCAAACATTCATTTTTAATTCAGTTATTGTGACCTGGAACACAGGCTATCTCTGAAAAGCAAACAGTGCAGATAAACAGGAGAAAAGTCACTCAGGAATAGGGTAGGAATTAATAGAAAAAAGGCTGAGAGCTATAGAATGAAAACTTGAGAATAAGATAATATTTTCAAGCCATGAGTTGCTGAAGAGAATGTAAAAATTATGGAAATTTGAAAACACTTGGGTTTTGTTAAGTACTTATTATTTGTGTTTATACTTTTTGCTTTTGGTAAAATTATGCCATCAAATATTAGTTTAAGTCTTTTGTTTCTGGGATGGACTGCTAGCATTTAGTTAATTCAGGCAGGCTGCTTTCAATGTCTGTTCTTTGTCAGAATGTTTAGGGAGAGACAGCTTCTCTTAAACTCTTTATTTCGCATTCTCTTAAATCCTCAGGACACTGGCTTTTCTGACTGTCACATTCCCCAGATACGATCCACCTGGTGATGAGATATTCACTGGCAGACATAAGAGAGACTTATCAGCAGTAATTGGAGAAAATATTTTATGATTCTTTGATGTTTGTAGACAGTTCAAAGTTACTCCCATTTCAAACATGAATGAATGGATAAAAGAGTGAGGGAAGTGTCATGGGTATGAAAAAAAATATCAGTTGAACAGCTGCTATTATATGCTAAAGCTGCTCTTTCCATATCCAACTGTTTCCTTCCAATCAGCATGCTTGTCAGCTTCTTGCTGAAGTTGAGCATTTTTCAGAATTTCATAAGTAAATGTCACTGTTGGATGCAGAAAGGTATGAACTAGGGTGTAGTCAAAGGAATCCATGAGTAAGAAGTGTCTGGTCTTAATCTGGTGAGGTATGCCCATTAATTTATCTGAGTTGAAATTCAATCTCTGTGAGCAGAAAAATATTGCAACACTCTTTTATTAATTGCAAGCGTGTGAGATGATTTTCCTTACCCTCTGCACATTAAAGGTCGTCTTTTCATCCTTTTCATGAGGATCCCATCCCACCTGGCACTTCTAGACTGTATATCTCAGGAAAGTAGTTGAGTCAAAAATTTGTGAAGATATCCAGAGATCTGGGCTGCCTTCTCATGCATCTGTGGTGATCATCTTTTGCATGATGACCATGTGGATGGAAGGAATCGCTTAAGTGAGTCACTGTGTATATAATCCAGGCATGGTAGAGGAAAATAAGGTTACCAGTTATGGTTTTCAGATAGCAGATACATCATAGAAGACCCACTCTGATATATAACTAAGAAATAAAAAGACTTTGTGAAACTTGTTAAGTTAGCAATTGAGTTTGCATAGGAAATTGAGAGAAAGAACTAGGTATGCATTATTCGTGTACTGGGTACATAAAAGACAGAAACATACCAGATTGTTATATAGTAAATGGTAAATTTCTTTTAGTGCAATGTCTTTAATTAGAATTTAGGTTGTCATTTATAAGAAAGTTTTCTGTGCTTGGAGCACTAGTAAATTTTTATCAAGAAGTATTTGTTGTTGTTTATCAGACTTTATTTTTCATTAATTTCATTTCAGACTTATTTTTGCATTAATATTTGCTTTTATTAACTTTCTTTTATCTTTTCTAGCTTTCCACTCTACTAGTAATTGTGAAAATTTCTCTCCTCTGCATATTTGCTATTGGTATAATGGATACATTATCTGGAATGACCACTCACTATTTCTGTGAATATGATGGTCTCAAAGGAGAAGAAATCGGGAGGGGGGGGGGATAAAACTCAAACCTAGCTACTTCATCTCACTGCTCATAGAGATCAGATAGCCTGGTGTCTTAGCCACTGCTTGTGCTGGGTGATTATTTTGAGTCAATGACCTACTGAGCTATATCTAAGTATGACTTAATGCACTTGTTTCTGCTGGGGAAAAAGAATCTGTTTCTACTTCTCATCTCTTCCATGTGTGCCAATGCCTGTTAGAGGGAGAGCTATGGCTGGGAACTGATTTGCTTTGGTATTATAAAAGAAACAAACCAAAACAAACAGAAAAATAATGGTTTTGGACAGTGACTTACATCAACTCTGTGGGGGCACATTCACAAGATGGAGACCCCCACGTAAAGAGAAACTTAAAACAATTTCTGTTGCCTACTGGACATCATGGCTGTGCTATCTATAGATCCAGTCTGGCTAGTTCATATGGTTTGAGTGTCCCCACAAAAAAAAAAAAGCATGATTTATTTACCTCAGAAATAGTGCAAATGAATCATTATTTTATTTTGAGTTGTTTGGCCTCCTTCTAATTTATGTCTATTCTGTACAAAGCCAGGGTGGAATCCTGCTGCTGCATGGCCTGGCTGTTGGATGGCTGGCAGCACAGACCACCCTGAGCTGTGCCAGTGAAAAAAACTTCTGGCTGTTTTGACACCTATTTGGTAAATTCTCCCCCATTATCCTGGCAGACTGTGGCTTTTATGTTTCAGTAAGCTCCAAGATCTTTAAATATTTATTTTACTGCTTTCCTATTAGAAAATAAGACTGTCTGTTTTCTAGTATCTGCAAGCATCTCTTTATGTTGTGAGATCAACCTTCCTAAAATTATTAAGAACCATCTTTGCAGAGAGGGATTTGGAAAAAGTAAGAATGTTGTAAAACTGTACTGGAACATGGCGTCAAACAACTTTGAATTTGTGTTCAAGCTACAGGGCTGTCCCAAGGTTGTAATTTAGAAGTGGCTCTGAGGAATTATATTTCTGTTATTAGCAGCTCATCTTTATTTTCCTTTTTGTAGGAAAGCCAAGTCTGGTAGGATACTAACAATACAGAATGAGAAGAAGATGGCTAGCAGCATTAAAAATAAAATCCTGCCCACTGAAAGACAGTTCTTGCTTCTGGCAAGGAATAACACATCCTGAAGCAAAGGAAGAAGAGGAACCTGGGAACAACTCTGAAGAAGGGACAGGGATAAATAAAGCAAGTGGAGTAGGTAACTGATACTATAGAAAGCAGGTAAGAGGAAAGGCAGAGATGTCTAAAACATTGCATTTCAGTCTTGAATAAGCAAAGAACTAATATATACATAACAATTATATATATTTAAATGAAAATCTGTATATCTGCCAGATGTTTACACTTCAGCAGCAGGATCAAATGACAGAACAACAGATCTCTTCGACCCCAATAATTAAAAAGTGTTCTAAAGTATGATTTTGAATCTTGGCATGTATAGAATGAGCAAAATTCTTCAGTAACCACAAAATTGTGTAGGAGATGAGGAAATTCAAATTCCCATGAAATAATAGTTTGCAGGTGTGGGCAAAGATTAAAATGTGCAACAGCACATGCAAAATGATTATATACAATATTCATAACTGCGTTCGTGTTGACAAATTTGAAATAATACTGAAAGAAGATTGACATGGTAAAATAGCGTGGATAAGGTTTATTGGCATGCTCTGTCTGCTTGGTGCTTCACTAGAATTTACATCTTCATGCTATTGAAGAAGTAGAAAGCAGCTAGAAGTTAAAAAAAAAAAAAAAGATGTGGGCTAGCAGTTTTTTTTTTTTTAAATATTGGAAACTTTAAATCAAATACAACAACACACAGATTACAAAGCTTACATCTTCTCTGTAGTCCATTCAATATGACAGACTGAATTTTCATAGAAACCTACAGTTATTCAAAACCAATCTACTGTTGAACATAATTGGTATAGCAAACATCCATCCACAAGCTGTCACTCACTGTTTCTACATAAGCAGCCAGAGACAAAGGAAGCATGACTTACAGCCAGGAAGCAAGCAGGTTGACTGCTGGAATGTGTATGCTCACTGTGGGCATCATGTTGTCATCATGTCTTTTTCTCTGCTGTCATCATGTCTTTTTCTGTTCTATTTGAGGGAGTTCTCCTGATTTGGAAAATTCAGGTGTTGCATGGAATTTGTATGTCAGGCACTGTAAAGGGTTACAGTGAAGCCCTGTGCCATGTTTTTGCTTGGTGGAGCACCTTCTGTATGCTATACAAGGGAGCTGGAGGAGCTGCTTTGCTGCCCCAGTTGAGATCAGTGAAGGTCCCTCTATTTCAGCCTTAACAGACTCCACATAGCTCAGGTGCAAATGGGAGAGTCCAATGATTTCTGACTTTAGAACACAACCACCACTTAAGATTTTATATATATTCACTAGGATGAGAGGGATTAGCAGCTGATCTTTACTAATTCCAAGGGTACAGTGGGGCAACGGAGACACTTTGGTCATAGTTCCAGTCTACTGAACTCCACATGTGTGTTCTAAGGGTAATGAATTTTCTTATTTGTGATTATTTACAGCTGATGATTATATACATGAAAACCCATGGCATTAATATAATTGGTGTTACTGCCTTAACTGCTCAGTACAAGTGTTCTTTCAGAAATCATTTTTCTTTACATGCCAGTGAAAATTTTTTGTTTGATTTCAGACTTGCTCCAATTCAATGGACTCTGCTTATATAAATACTGTGTTTTGACTATTTAAACCAACATAACTCATTTTGAGTAAAACAAGTTGTAGAGTGATTGCCTCAGAAAGGCTGGTCAGCAGATGGAACTGAGAAGTGTCTTCCAACTGATGTCATCTGAGAGTGTTAAGGTTTTAAACTGGTGCATGTGCCAAAAGAATGTGTGTACACTAGCTTGGCAAGCCTTCTGGAGCATTCACTCTCATCTGATCATCTGCACAATGCCAACCATGGGCCTCTGGTTGAGATTCAAAGCCTTGCTCTAACAGAAATAAAGGCAAACAATGTTATTTCAATCAAGTGAAAGACTGTGTGGTTATTTATTTCTTTGTCTCCCCTTTTATGTTAACTTTCATCTACACAGAGAAGAGAAAGAGGTCATTGCCAAATTGTGCAGGAAAGCATTCACTGAATCACTTGGTATCTATTAACTAGATCTGGAAGAAAGTGAGAGCTAAAGAACATGGAACAGTTGCAAAACAAGTTCATAGAAAAGGAATTTCAGTTTAAACAAAGCAGGGATGTTAAGAGATTTTTTTTTAAGAGAGTATTTAAGAGGTGTTATGATTTTGTTTGTTTCTAGTTAGTTGAATTTTGTTTAGTTCTTATATTTTCAGGGAGGGCTATGTGTTTAAGAACCTCTTTTTCAAAGCTACTAATCCCTTTCAACTTAAACTGCTTTACTAATCAGTGAAAGCAAAAGGAAGAAAAAGGGGATCTAACATTCACTATATTACAGTGAATGAGTGGATTATAAAACCAGCAGTCAGTACCATCCTACTGTGATAAGATCTACCATGGACACTGAAGAAGTGATCACAGTGTAAGTCAGACACTGCTAAACTGGGTAACCGAGAAAATCTTGTTCTGTCTTGTAGTTGACACTGGGATAACAAGTATACAGATATGGGTTAATTCTTTTAGTGAACATGCAAGCCAAAATGTCAGACCCTCTGTTTTATCTTTATTTTTGCTGATTAATAAAAGGGTGAGTTATGACTTCACAAGGCTTCAGATGTGACTAATGTTTGAGACAAAATTCAGACAAGAAAAGTGCCTAATTTTTAGAAATCAGTAAAGGATGTAAAAAGCTCTATTTGAGGGAACTGGAATAAGACAGTTCTTTGGAAAACAAAGGAAAACATTGGGAATTTCTTTCAGAAGCTGAAAGCAGGGAGGTTGATTGCATAAATGTCACTCTTGTAAATAGTTGTTTGAATGAGTGTCTTGACCATGGAGGGGGAAAAAAAAAAGGCAGTAAATGGCAACTGATCTTGCTTATTTTTAATTTAATAGAGTGGAGTTGTTATTGGTGTTACTACACAAGATAGTGCATGTAAATGAATATTGTCTTTTGATGTACAAAATTTATGAGAAATCTTGTTGGTATTTTGATTCATTTTTCTAGTACCAATGCGCACAAAGTTGTGCCTAAGAGGTGTTAATTTGTTTTATATTGTTTTCTTTTGATTTTAATTTTTTTCTTTGTGTAATAAAGCTGAGAAGTGAAGCTTCACCCCAAGCCATAGTGAAAATGTGTTGACAGTTTGTTTACCCTTTGATACATTTCAAAGAAACATCAGCAGGAGCATTTTATTCAGGAAGAGTATCAGAGCTCCTGCAAAGCAAGTGTTACAGTCCTTAATAAACAATTAAACAGAAGACATTAATCTCTTTCAGAAACAGAAGAGTTGACGGCCTGTCGCCTCTGAGTTTGCTGGAAAATTCTGTCAATTCACTACTGCAGGTTTTTCCCCGTTAGTTATCTCAGTTAACAAAACAAGTCCTTCTAGTAGATGCATTTGTACTGAGAGGGTAAGAAATTCACTTGTGTTGGCAAACTGGAATACAAAACAGTAGCTTGAGATGACTAAACTGTCTTTTTAGTTAGAGATAGGAGACTTCCAAGCCATTAAGCATGTGAAGCTGGAGAAAATTGAACTGATCTATTTTAGGTCACATGATGGAGTGAAACTGTGGAAAAAGGACTGAATTAACAGATCCTCAATACAAATGCTAACCTCTTCTCTACCACCATGGAAGACAGTGTATTAATACCCTTTTTTTGTTCCTGGGATCAGTAGAGAAAACGTTGATATTAGAACATTTTTATTTAGTATTCTGTTCTTTGATTTATATTCCTTAATATGTCAGAATTTGTGTCTATGTAACCTGATTCATAATAGGAGAAGAAAGCTGTTTCTATGTATAGCTGTTTCTATTTCCCCAACAGTCAGATTTTTTCCCTTCCTTGCACTACAAACCAAATAAGCATTAAGATTGCAGTGACTTCCAGAAATGTTGTTATCCTACTGCGTTACATCAGATTATAAGAGTATAATATATAATATAATTATAGAGTAAATATATAATATATACTTATATATAATATATATTAATTCTATAAGGAATATAGAAGACATTAATCTTGTTGTACAAGCATCATATGACTGCTTTGAGGTACAGAAACAGAACCAAGACCTTAATGACCCTGGTCCTAATAATAATATTTTTATTCTAACAGATCTGACAGAGGTACTGCTGAGGAGGGTCTGTGAGAGATGCACTTGTGTGAAGTTTTCCATGGTATATATGCGTTACATTTCTTATTACATTACCTCTCTGGATTGAGGCAGCGAGCCAGGCTTTAGAAGATATCGAATATACTCTAGTACATACTCCAGTATATACTAGAAGAGGCTGGAGAGTAAAATACAGGTGTAGGACAGATATTGTGTTGAGTGGTCAGTCATATTACTCTTGGTTGACATTTGGCATCAACATCAATCTAGTTCATGGTATAGTACTACCACCTTCCTAACGTTCAATATCTAACCTATGAAGTTTATCTACAAGCAGGTAATCATGCAAATAATATTTTGAGGTAGATTGGAGGTAGAATTTTGTGAGTCACAAAGGTAAATTGGGTTGTTGAAAGTATTAATCAGGTTTAGTGCTGGTTCTGGAGAGGATTTCATAGACAGCTCATCTGAAAGTGGATTGAAACAATAACGAGGTGATTACAACCTCAGGAAAGAGAATGAAGCTGCAGGTAGAAGTGTGAGGAGCAGAAGAAAGTTATTTGTCTGCCTCCTTAAATCTGTAGGCAAAAAAGCTGCTCTTATCCTGAATTGTCTAGGCCATTCCTATGAATTGCATAGACAAACCTAATGATACATTTGGGATACGTATTTGCAACAGGTAACTGATAGTTTCAGAGTATGGTGGAAATAATGAGTTAAGGATGCTTTAAAGCAAAGCTTTGCATCATTTAAGAATGGAAGTCCATCTAAGTTTCTATTTGCTGTCCTCCTCTAGTATATCTCTTCCACTTAATTGCATAAATCCTAATTCTGCTGCTTGTCTGGGCGCCAGAAAGCTTTAAGATTTCAGAGCACAACATGGATCACACTGTATATTCCCATTTCACATTTGTATATTAGAATAGTATTTGAAGTTTATTTAGCATTTTATAGAACCTAATGTCTTCAAGGCATAGATTATTTACCTTTTTTTTATATATAACATTTTTCCTTTCTGAAATTCATTTAAATGTTTAACTCATCTGAAAATAGAGTAGCAGAATGTTTTAGCTGAAATTATTAAACCTTCTTTGGACTGAGTGTATTTCTTTATCACCGTTAGTTCCTATGAAATACTTCACATTCTATGCAAATACTAATGTATGATGCATGTAACTAAAGCTGAAATATGATGTGTTAATTATTGTAACAGTAGCACTAAGGGATAATTCATTATTATGTAATGGTTGCAATAAAAAGAGGCAGAATATCTGCCGTGGTAGCCTGTCACACTATTCTCCAGCTCTTAGTAAAAAGAAAATGAAATAAGGAAGTAATAAAGTATACTAGTATTTTTTATTCTCCAAATAGTTTAGTGGAGACTGTTTTACAATAATGTCAAGAAAATCTGTTGTATCCTCATGTATAATTACAAGTCTCTCTATCTTCTCACAGATGTGATAGCACAGCATTTCCATGGCATTTTACAAATGCTTACAAAGAAAAGCAATGTTTAGAGATCTTTTAATACATTTTACCTATCCTCTTAAATCCCGCATTCCTCTTGATACAGTCTACCTGTGCTGAGGCTATCAGCGGGTGACCAAGCTCAGCTGAAGAAACTGGAGGAGAAGTTAAAGGATGAGGGGAACTAGAACTAGTATATTGGCAGCCTTGTTGCCATAAGGTTAATGTTTTCCTCAGGATGAGCGTTAAAGATATTTGGAAGCTGCTGCCTTGGTGAGGTAGCCTATGAGTTTTATTTCTTTTCATTTTGTTTCATTTCATGAAACAGTGAAGAGAGAAGGAAGGGATAGATAGCTCAGAATGAGGAGTGAAGTTGTAATCTATGGGTGTGTTTGATCCAAAGTATCAGTGGCAGTGATTGGTAGGTTATACGATGAAACTGTCAGCATAAAATGAAAAAGCAAGAATTTTTGAAAGGACCTTGTGTTCCTGTTTTTTTTTTTTAATACCAAAAACTTTTAACTGGCTTGAATATATTTCATTTATCTTTAAAGGTAAAATTGCTATCTATGTAGTCTTGACTGTGATACTTTCCCAAGGAATACTATTTTACGGGAGTAATTGATCAATACCAAATCTCACAGGATTATGAAGACAGTTTCTGTTCAATTCCAGTTTATTCACAGAAAATTTGCATGCAGATGTTCACTGTAGGTTAAAGGTTATTTTCTTTACTTTTAGAAGATAAGCCAAAAGAAAAAAGCCTCAAAATCACGTATGGAATTACGTGGTCTCAATTCTTACTGTCTCTGAAAGTCACAGTTTCAGTTCCTCAGTTAAGAGAATTGCCTATTCGAAAGAAATTCAGTGGTTTCATTGATAGTTAGATGTGGAACTAAAGATGTGAGGTACTGACAGCGAAAGCAAACTCCACTGATGAAATATAATGATCACATTTAAAGGAACGTGTTGCTTAGCATAATAATGCTGTTACTTTTTATATCTCAAACTGAGATAGTAAAATCAGAAACAAAGTCCACTACATCAACTGGAAATGTCCTTTCAAAAAAAAAAAAAAAGGGTAGAAGTGTGCACGATTACTTACTTCTCTACATAATTTAAGCTAAAATCCGTTAAGAGAAGAGGACATAAAGATTCCTGCAGAAATGAACCAAAATCAGGAAAAAGTTTTGCTTTTTGAATAGAGATGGGTGCTGCAGATTCAGTGACCTAACAAATTTAATGTAGTGGTCCTTAACTTTTCTTCTGTATAACTTCTGTGCATACAGAAGAGAAGGAGAAAGAAAATGAATAAGTTGTCTTTAGACTTTGTAAAATAAAATAAAGTAGAACACTTATGAGCATGTCAAATATCTATTAACAAGTAATTATTCTAATATTGTTATTCTGGACAAACTGCCTTACATGTTCTTTCCTTTTGAAGAAATGGCAGAGAGATAAAGTATCTCAGGGAGCTGCAGCTATTGGATTTTAAGTGAACTTCCTCTTCCTGTTCCTTACTAGTGTCTCTAAGCACACATCTCAGGGAAGGCATATAAAGAGAAAAAAGAAAAACCTAGCTAACAAAGGAAGTAGATTTTATAAAAATGCAGTAGATAAAAGACTATGCAGTAAGTAGACATTCTTTTTAATGTAACTTTTTAATAGTAGTTTGAATTTTTTGTTTTTAGGAAACATTTTTAACAGGACATCATGAAAGAGTACTGTGTCACTCATTACTTTAAGAAGATGGAAAAGCATATTCAGACTGATAAAGGAATGAGACAGCTTGTAAGTGCTAAAACAAGCAGAAGAAAAGAAACCTCTTTCTAGATTTTTAAAATTATTTGTGATTGCAAAATGAAAATAATTGCAAAAGCGTATAGACCTTTTTAAAAAGTGCAAACATAAATTGCAGGTTTAAAAAATTCCTGTTTAATGTCTTGAATTCAAGTTTTCTTCATAAGCTACAATTTGATGTATATTTAATATATTACTTGATTGAATTATTATGTAAGTTTTCTAGCAATTAAAAACATCCTCTGAATTTTCACATGTGGTATTTCCTTGAAGTGGGTCACATTGCTAAGTTGACTGCATTTGTAGAGATGGTTTTGTACTTTGATTGCAAGTGTGTGTGGAAAGGAACATGCATGCTGCTGTTTCTGCACAGTTAAACCATTTCTGGACACAGTTATGAACGAAGACCTTATACCCAAATTTATACACGTTATTAAGGCATCTGAGATCAGATTCAATTACCGTATGCTCATTGAGTTTTGACAGGAGAGAGGCATTTATTTCCAGGTGGTAACTGTTAGCAGGTACAGCTTACCTGTCTTGGGAATTGGCACTGTGTCCTTTCTCTCCTTTCAAATGGAATTTCTTGCACTTCTGATTAATGATAAACATCTTCAAATAGTGAGTCATTCGTCTTATCAATTACTACAGACTACAATTAAAATTACTGCCTTCTTGATAGCCTTGCCTGTTTGGCTGCAGTCCAGAAGATACAGCAGTATGCTGAACAGGTATGAAATATTTGTTGAGTTTATTCCTGTGTTATTTTTTTGAAGTACTGGATAGTAGATTGAAACATCAGTGAATGTTGAGTAAACTTTATTTTGTAATCGTTTGTGCATAGATCTGTGCAGTTCTTCAAGAGCCATTTGTGAAGATAAAAGCATGTGTGGATAGTTATATTAGCAATGTATCCATTGCAACTCTGGCAGATAATGTGAAAAAAAAGGCCATCCCTTCTCCAAACTGAGTGTAGAGTTAAAACACTGTGTAATAGAGAAAAGCAATATCAGTTTCAAGTAGAGAAGATAAAACAACAAAACTGTATCCGAACAGAACAACTAGCCTGATAGTAGAACAATAACCCAGAACACCTTTATCTTTTGTTTCCAATTAATGAATGACTGTCTTTTTGCTCAGTTTGTGTTGACTCAGATACCCTCCAGCTATTATGAAGTCGAGTATGCTTGTTACTGAGGTTTGTTAAAACTCAGAAACTGCTGATAGATTTCTTATTTTGAAGATTTAGAGAACATGTGGCACTTGACTGTAATTTTTCTTGCTTACCTTAGCAATGTTACATCACAAAATGAACAGATACAGATAGAAGGGTATCTGACAGCAAATATGATGCTTGACTTGCTTGCTACAGAAGTTATTTGGAGACACACTGGCATTCATAAACCTTGAAAGGCTATTCCCAAAAGACATTTGTTTCTGATTTTTTGGAACGTAGAGTGATTTGTGGTCCAGTCTAAAATGCAGGAGATCTTACATGGGCAAAGAAGACTCCGAAGGACATAACAAGATCTTAAAGCTAAAAAGTAACACTTAAGCAAACTGTGTGGCACATCTTTTTTTTTTTTTTTTTCCGAAATAATCTTTATCTCCCACTAGTATTTAAAGTTATAGTTGCTCACTGCTAGAGATAATGTATGGTTTTTTTTCTATTATGTAATGTTTCAGAAATCCTGATGATCAGTTTTACAGTCATGAACTGGGGAAATAAATTGGATGCTACAGGCAATTTCAAAATCTTTCTTCTGTCTCTAGATTTTTTAAAGTTATTTTTAGATTTTAATATGCAAGAGCATCATACCTTCAAGTTTGCTAACTCACAGTTCTACAGAGTGTTGCAAGTGAAGAGGATACACTGAATGAGAAGTCTGGCTTAGAGTGTTCTGATGGAATGGGTTAGTAACACGCGATGCTTTTTTGAGCTACAGCCATCTGTGACACCACTGCCAATGAAGGTAATTCTTAGTCTTCTGCCCCACCTGATGTAGAAAAAGAACATGAGACCAACTGCAGATGCCTCTCTGTCTGTCTAATCATTTTTCCTACAAGTCTTTTGTCACCTGTAGGACATAAAAAGAAAGTAAATGGCAGACAGTCAAAACTCTGTCATTATCAGATGAAAGAGCAAGTGAACTGTCTTTTAAAAATATTTTTTTTATTATTATTAATTAAATGGTGTTTTCATCATTCAGGTGTATAATTTTCTTTTCAAAATATTTTTACCTTGAAAATCATCTGAAGTTTCAGACAAGCAAACAAGAATTTACTTAAAAAACAGAGAGGTCTAGTGGGTTTATTATTGTAGTTGTGTGACAGAGACTTGGTCATTTTGAATACTCATCTTGGATTTAAATCATTATAAAGCACATCTAACTTTTGGGCTATAGACTGGCATCAGGGGGCTATTAGCACATGTGAAGTTATTACTGAGCAGAAAGTTTTATATGACCAATAAAAATGGGAGCACATCTGTATGATTTTTTTAACAGGCTATCAGCTGTCATACTGACAGCAGGATATAAGCCTGCTTTCTTCAGTCAGTGTGGGAAGCAGAATAACTTGAAGGAAGAAGATATTATGGTAGAAACATATAGCAGCAAGACTCTGAGAGGAAACAAACTGAGAGAATATTTGACCAAATATTCTCAAACTGGAATTCTGTTTCCAGGGGAAGCAGGAATAAGGATTCTCTTTGTTAGACTGTTCATAAAGGGTAGAAAGGCTAAGAAATTCAAGTATTAGTTTTATAAAAGTAAGATTTCCAAGCACATGTTATTTCTTTTGTCATATCTATCTTAAAGCACTTTGAACAGAATTGCACTTCCAGAAATCTGTATAAGACATTTGTTTCATAGTATACAGAAAGTAAAGAAGTTTTGATTGTTTTTCATTTTTTTTAAAGTGCATTTAGGTGGAGTCAGGGGCTGAGCATTTCCTTTGCTTTGTTTTATAGCAGGCACAGCTTGTGGTTAAAAATAACACGATATTCAGAAGCCAAACATGTTCATTGGATGTGGAAAGTGCTACATTTTTACCCTTAGTGATGGAAGTATTTACATTTGTTTGTATCAAAAAGAAACTTAGTTTTCTCACCGAACTAGTAAGTAAATGGTGAAATTTTCCAGATTCTGATGCTAAAAAAGGAAAATGTCAGCGAATTTAGAACAGTAGCTTGTACACTGAAAAATTGCATGTATTTTTTAAAACCTCTATAGTTCCTGAAGTCAGTTTATATAAGTTTGCTACCCTGTACTTTAAGGTTAATAACTTGGTTATTTAACCGTGTGATGATGTTGGCTTAGGGTAAGCATGTAAATAACCTCACCAAAAAAAAAAAAAGTATTTTTGCAGTATAACTGTATTCAGAAGGAAGACAAAACAGTTCTCTTTCTATCATCTATCACTTTCTTAAAAATTCTTGTCTTTTTTCTTTTTTATCTATTTATTAAATGGCCATTTCAGGCAGAAAGGTGTCCATGGGGAAAAATGTATCAACATGAAAGACCACCCTCATCAATGATGTCTCTTGGGTAGAATTTATTATATCATATTGAATGCAAAGAATCCTCTCTCTAAATTTAGCGCATAATTATTTTGTTATTGTAAACTAACAGAATAAGTGTGTTTGTCAAATCCTTTTGATATTTGAAAGTACATATACTTGCGCTACCAAGTGGATCTGCTGACAAATATGAAGATACTACTTTAAAGGGAGGCTTTCAATGAAGTGACTATAAGAACATGTATTTGTTTCCATTATTAAGGAAACACAAACCATGTTGTGTGCCACAGCATTATTTTCTGTGCAGTCTCTATCCTGAATGCTTTCAAGCAAATTCTGACTTCATTAAATATAAGTGAAAAATGACTAAATTATGGCAAAATTATATTCAAATTAAAATAAATTTTCTTACTATAAACTATTTCACATTTCACCAGATGCAGCTTTCTATTACAAGTCTGTCATCATTTACTTTCTAAAATAGTCTTTCAAAGACTTTTAGAACACACTATTTGGGCCTACAGGACTGTATATTTTCTATTCTAGCACTCATTTATTTGAAGAACCAAGGATTTTTAACAAAATGATTTGGATTCTAACAGAATGGGTGGTTTTTCGGAGTTATATTATTTTATCGAAAAATATAAATGTTAAGATTAGGAGTTACTTCTCTATGTGCATCAAGATTCCCTTGCATATTGTCATTAATAAAAATTTACGTTCATATTATTTTGTGATTGGATAGAGACTTCTCTGAGAACTTCTGGATTAATTAATATTTTCAATGCTTATTTAAAATTAAAAACAAAGAACTAAAACTATTTCCAATGTGATCTCTGAAAGCTGGTGATTTATATTTAGAAACTGATGTGGAAACAATCAATTATGTTTTTTCTTTAAAAATTCATTAACTTTTCATTTGAAAAAAAAAATGACAATTTGCAGTGCAGTGCAGATGAATAACAAAGACTTATCAGTGGCACAATTTCTTTAACATTTAATATTCTTTAATTTCTTTCGGGAAGAAGTCAGTGTATGGCATAGGCAAATCTGAATTCAAGAGCTGACCCACTGCAAATTTGACAAGTTTACAGAGTTTAAGACTATTGTGAAGTGCCTATGAATATTCGACCAAACACTCTCTGTGAGTGACAATTACTATTTATACTTCTAGAAAATATTTATACAATAAAATGACCTTCTCCTTGTGTAACAAGTTTGTCTAATAGACATGTCCATTTTTCAAGCTAGAACTTTCTTAGTTTCAACCTTAGTGGAAAAGCTTTCCTGCTCAGAAGACAGTTTTGTCTGCACAAAATTACAACCAGTAATAATGATTCGTCCTTGCAAATAATTACAACAGATTTTAGTATAATTTTTTGGACTAGACTTTACTGAAGTTGTGGACAATTTCAGTTGGTTT
This sequence comes from Perdix hodgsoniae, assembly GCA_035772895.1. Taxonomy (NCBI): domain Eukaryota; kingdom Metazoa; phylum Chordata; class Aves; order Galliformes; family Phasianidae; genus Perdix; species Perdix hodgsoniae. The sequence goes on from JAPSGF010000039.1 coordinate 1,211,806, forward strand.
AGAACATATTCCATGAAATATTTGCAATTCATTTGTTATCTAGCAATAAGCCATGCTCTTGTACGAACCAATTCTCTATTCAGGTGAATGCTGCACGAAGGATGGGATAATGGAAGAGAAACATTTTTCCAATCAGATTTTTGTGATATATTCTTTGACTTTTTTGGTAAGTAGAAAAATCAAAGTTCCAAAATCAGAAATGAATATTTCACTAATTCACAGGGGAAAGAATTAACATAAGATAACTAGTGGGAAAAAGTATGTTCTTCAAGGAAATAGCATGCTTTATAAAAACAAAGAAAGATGGAACTGTGTATTTTAAATTTTATTGCAAATGTTTTATAGTGTCTTTACGTATACATAGACTCATTAATTCAGTGGATTGTCTCCAATGCTAAATCAAGTTGCATGAGAGAACACTTACTGCTTTGTCAAGTAACACTCTGGAGTACTTAGCTCCGAGACCTCTACAAGGTCTATACAAGTTTTGTGGATATAGTTTAATGAATTTTAAACTGTCTTTGACATAGATGCTGTTTCCTTTTCTTTAACTGCTAGTCTTTGATAAACTTCTGTGCAAGAAATATTGTATTCACTATTATGTTTATTTATTTATTTATTATTATTTTTTTAATGTTTATATTATTACCTATTATGCTCACCTCTGATAATACTTAGATTCAGATGTGTGCATTTGTCTATGTGAATAAAGAGCCAGTCAGAAGTATAATAATTCCATGTAGGAGAGAAGATTATATTGCTTATCCCTAAAATGCAACTACCAAAATTTTGGTAGTTACCAAAATATGTCAGCATATGAAGTATGTCAGCACTGGCATTTAACATTAGAAAGTATGTAGATGAGGAATGATCATTCAATTTATCTTAAAGGCTTAGTCATCTTGCCATTATTCTCTGGAAATGATCAATGATATGATTAAATCACTGAGATGCGTGTGCCTGGGCAGGGGGAGTTATAAGGAATAGCTATTTAAGACTCTGTGTGGATAAGGTGAAAAAAGTGCTGTGGCACTAATCCCATTTCCATCTGTGAAACTACTGAACCTGAGTTTTTTTCAGTCACAGCAGATATCATCATGATTTTTTTAACATCCTTTCTAACACTCCTGAAAGACAACTGAGGAGACGTGGTCAAAGTAGAAAGACAATTCACCTTGATGGATGAAAAACTAATGAAATAACTGTATCTACACCATAAGAAAGTGGGATAAAACACTGCTCTGACCTTTATACAGAGCTCTTCAAGACGACTTTACTGTCTTCTCTACTGGAGAGCTAAAAATGAAAAACTTACTCAGGATTGATGGATATATCAATAGATAGTGTGTTAGGATAAGAAATGAAAACAGAAGACTTGCCTTTCATGAACGTAAGAATATAAGTGTCAAAAAGAATCCTGATGTACAAAAAGTGTCAGCTGTTAAGGAAAACAAGATTATCCAAATACAGTCATTTATTTTAAAATATTTCATTAATATTTTAAACATTTTATTTGGTATAAGTATTTTTTTTCTAACCATAATCCTACACTCTTTTTTTTTTATTATTTTTTTCTTTTGGCTTATAATTGCTAAAGTTAGACTTGGACTTGGAAAGTCTTTAAAAAGTAGAAAAGAAGAAATTCCTTGGTGTCTTGTGACTAAAATATAGCTTATTTGAGGCATGTCCAGTCAAAATCTGCTATTTTTAAAGATAGATATTCTGACTTACTATAAGAGCTTTAGATCTAATTCTGACCTGACCTGGAGCAACCCTCTTGCTGGCTGAAGGTCTAAATTCAGTCTCATATTTCAGTCTCAGCTGTAAAAGTGGTTCTATGTCTGTACTGCCCCTTGAAGAGAACAGATACTGGGGCATATATTAATAAATAGCCCCAAAAGAAAAGGAAGGAATTCCAGGTGTAAGTCAATTATTCATAAGATGATGACAGTTACATTGGCATAGAGAATACAATGTCCTGGCCAAGCTGACAAAAACCTAATATTTAAAATGCAATAAACTACATTACTGTCACCCTTAATGTGATTATAGTTTATGAAAAGCATCTGGAACAGTAAGTGATAAATGAAAATATGATTCTCATTTTTTTTTCTTCTAGATAAATTCAGAGATGAGATGGAGTATAGGTTGTTTCTTGTTTAGTTTTGCTTTTTAGAAGAAAAATTTAGACTGGAAATCAGCTCTTCAGGAGTAAAACCTATTTCTGTTAGATACGTAGTGTCACCAAATAACACACGGCAACCCCAATTAGCATCCCGCTGTAAAGTGCTCTGACAGCCCCGGCCTCTTTTATGGCAGTTAGCTCTCTTGAGCACTGCCGGCCCTGGGTTCTGGCCGTCCTCATATATTCAGCCCGGCTCAGGCCCTGGCTCCCAGCCTAATGACCACTCACACACCTTCTTAACACCAATATGATGAGCGGTGAAATGGCGTTTAATGTGTGGCGCAGTTCACTTATATACATATCATGTCTTCGTTAACACCCCTTAAGCACACATCATAAATCAATCACAGAGCAGAGGAGGGCCTATTGCGTCACATCCCGAATCCCCGCAGATTCGCCTAATTACAACAACGTAGATCCTGAGCTTTTCTACAAATATATGGCATTAAATATCTGAGAACATCATAATCTACTGATAACACTTAATGTTTTCTTCATACACAGAAAGTAGATTCCGGAGAACTGCTGGTCAGATAGTTTTTAATACATACTCACTGAAAGGCAGTGGAAATCAAAGCTTTTCTATGCTAGAATGGTTTTATACAGTTTTATTTTTCCTTGGTTTTAAGTTCAAGGACTGCTTTGTATTGATACAATTATTTGCTGTTTCACTTTGGAAAGAGAAAATATCTTACCAATATTTATCTGGTTTTACAGGGACTGTGCTAAGACCTTTACTCGTGTAATAAATTCACGTGTACTTGAATTTATTATAAAGAAAACTCAAAGCATAAGAAAACTTATTTTCCTATTGATTTCAAGAGTATATAACTCTTTTACAATGCTTGAAAAAGTGTTAATGCATAATTTGTTCCAATAAGAAGGAGCTGCTTAGAGGATCCGTCTGAAGGAGAGACCTTAAATAAAACAGAATAAAACCTAGATATTGTGGCAGTAAATTAACTACTGCTCTTACAAATGTGCACTTAAGCAGCAAAGCATTTAGTTTAAATTTTTTAAGATCATTTTCTATTCTGGATGGAAACAGGAATTATTTTCATGGTAGTTTAAAGCTCGGTCAAGAACCTGAAGAACAACATTAAACTTAAACTACCTTAAGATTTATCTGAAAAATGATTTTCAGTCAATTTGACTTTAATTGAAAAATTTAGAAAGTAAAAGAAATATCTTGGCTTCATAGGACATGACTTTTCTGGTGCAGCACATCTGAGGCTTAAATGTAGTTTTAGACATGCTCATATGTGGCCTCAAAGTCAGAAATACTCTCTCTCTGTTTTCATGTGTGTCTATTTTTATCTCTAGCATTAGAATAGGCTCATTCTTTGCTGATGCCAAATTCTTCTGCAAGACGAGCCCACAAATTCAGAGAGTTTGAGAATACACCTGGTGGTATATTCTATTATTTTACCTGCTAAACTCAAATACAAAGATGAAGAGGTGATTATCCAGTTACTTAATCCGACTTGGATTAAGTCGATGGAAAAATGTTCAAATAACAGGGAAGAATACTCCAGAGAATATAAGTGTTTGTCTCTTTTTTGGGGGGGGCTATGAATATTCTTTTGATCAGAAAAAACTTTTAGCTTATGACAAATAAGGCAGTTAAGCTCCATATGACATCAGGTTTCCAGAGAGTTTCAGATCAGACATAGTGGAGTAGTCCAGGTACTTTTTATTTCTTATTTTAGATCTGAAGGTAATTTTTCTACAGGAATCTAGGAAAAAGGTAGCATGCTATATTTTTCTGTTGCTCCTACAAAACAGTTTTATCAGCAAAGCTCTGCAGAAGTGCAGATGTTCAATTTTGGCATTTTCTAATTTTCCGTTTGCTGAGAGTACTCATTCAAAGGGTACCTAAAGGGGCTGTATAGGACAGATGATATGAATTAATAGTGAATCAGAAAATGGATGGACTGTTTTCTGTGGTTCCTATGTAATAGGAAGAGAGTGATAATGCTGAAGAGGGTGCAGGGGTAAAGGAGATCTTATCCTGTTTCCAGTGTATGCGTTAGCCCTCCTCTATACTCCTTGTGTATGGGAAGTTCTTCACCCCGTTGTCATTTTACACTTGTTTCCAGTAGGTGACCTCTTTTCTAACACTTCAAACATTGGCTATGCAAAGCTGGGAGACCCTGGTAACTCTTCAAGGTGAGAAGAGCTCTAGAAAAGTGACAGGCTAAAGTAGCTTCTAGGATGCAGTCATCTTTGCTGGTTTGCAATATAGCCAAGATGGTCCTTTTTGAATACATACTGCGGTCAAATGTTTGATTTCTTAATGATAAGTAAGTTCTCATTCAAGGTGATTATAGCAAGATGAAAGTTTAAGCTGTGCAGCTGAAGTCTTGTAGCCCTGCTGTGCTGAGATCTTAGTCAGCTGTAGATAAACATAAAAGTGAGAGTTTCTGTCAAATACGAGAGTGTTATTACAAATGAAGACTGAACTTAGATATATATATAGCTGAGGCTGTATCAGGGCATGGTATCTTAGGCTACAGTATTGATGAAAACAAGAAAAGAGGAAAGTTTCATAGTTTTTGCATTTGCCCTTCAGTATTCTCAAGCATACTTAAGGGTATTGGTCTTAGTACTATCCAAACAACATATGACAATCATTATGTCATTGAATTGTCAGAGCTTTTATGACAGTCTCTCGCTCTGTCAGTACTATGTGCAGAGGGACTACAAAGCAATAACCAGCCCTTTTTGTTTGAGCAGAATCTCAGCCTACTATGTTATTGCTCTTTCTTAAAGAAATGTATCTATGTTTATTCTATAGAATGCCTATTCATTTACTTATCATTTATTAACAAAAACCACAGTAACACAATGAAAAAAACTAACAAACCATAAACATACCATTCATGCTTGAGGATAAATGAGCCACTGGCCCTATTTAAATCTTCAGCAGTGTTCAGTACCATTTCTTCCAAAACAGACACTTAAGAATTCACAAGCGTCCTTCATATTTCCACACTTTTATAAAGCTGTGGAAACAAGTTTGAACTCCAAAGGTAGCAATATTCGTTGTAGTACCTTATATTTACCACCTGACATTTTCTAAATACAGTTGCTGTTTGAGACATTTGAATGCCTGTTGGGACAATCTTTAACTTTCTAATTTGCAAATTCATGAGATGAAGGAAATAAAATGTAACTTGTGATCTGTAGTGGGCTTTTTAGGGTTGTAGATTGTAAGGATGATGTTCAGTTTTAGAAGCATGACCAAGTATTAATCAGTCCAAACAACTCAAAAATGAAAACGTTTCACACGGTGTATTTGGACAATCTTGAAATGATCATTGTTGTTCTAATGGTTACAAAATCCGTAATATCTTACAATAATGTATCAAAATACCTGAATTCAATATTAATCAGAAATTAGGGATATTTTATCTAGCAGATTGCAGTTTTCTATTGGTAGTCTTTGTTACAAATTCCTCAAAGCTTTTTTATTTTTTTGTGGACAGTCTTTTTTAAAATTTGTTTCTATTGTTACAAGCATTAATGTTAAGGAAGCTCACCAACAAATATTTGGTTTTCAGTTTGTTAGTTTTTCCTCTGATATAATTGGAATGCCTACTGGGGCTGCAAAATCTTGGTGATTGGTTTCTCTCTTCACAAATATTTAAATTTCATGATTACAAGTACTTCATCAAAACATCCTCTTCTTTTTTCATTTAGTTGACAAAAAAAAAATTATAAATAAAAAGAAAAAAGAAAAAAGCAGGCACCACAAGTACTGGATGTGGAATTGAATGTGCTTCCAAATTTCAAAATGATTCATTTTTAAATTGTGTGAATTTGGGAAAGAATCAGGATTTTATTTTACTATGCGGTTTCAACTATACCCCAGAAATTTGCATGAAACTTGACTATGTTGTACAGTAGATTCTCATCCACCATTTACAGTCTTTGCTGTGTGCTAAGAAACTGTCTTAAATAACTTCATCTAGTAGAACCAATGTAAATGACATTTAGCAGTTTCTAGGCAATGATGATGTCTCAGGATGATTTGCAGGGAAAAGGATCATAATCTGTCAGAATGTTTTCATCTCAGTGATAGATAAATATAAAAGTTGATTGAGTAGCTGTTAATTAAAAGCAATCAAAGCTCATGTGCTTTATCAACAAAACATTTTGTGTTTTTCAACAAGAAACTTAGAATGACAGCTTGGCTGTTTACTTCCTTCCTTAGTTTTTCATTAACAATGTTGTATTATACTTGCCACTTTTACTACAGCAAATATATAAAGAAATAGCTTTCAACACTTCTGAGGCATCACAGATTAGATTGTTTAAAAGTAAAATGGCTGCCAAGCATTCCTTATGCAAAACAGTCAGTCTAGCTTTTTGTAATGTTGTTTCTTCATCAAATCAGATTTCTCTGAATATTAAACACAGTGGATTGTGCGCATAGCTGGAGATAAAATATCTTTAGTTCAGTCATCAGAGGAAATGTAACAGCAGTATATTTCCTTCCATCACTTATCAAAAAAGCTTTTGAACTTAAAAATGTTTTCCTTTACATTGACACTTAAATTCTTTGTTTTCCTAATTACAACAGTTAAAATCCCCCCAAAAGCTAAAACAAAATAAAATTAAAATAAATAAATAAATAAAAATTCAAAGTTCCAGAAATCATGATGAACACAGGTTGTTGTTTACTTTGAGTTACTAAATTGGAACTGAATTATCTGTTTGGGGAGCTATCTAAAATGAGGAAAATGCCATGTGATACAAATAAAATGAACCTAAGAGGCATAAATGGAACACTTCACTTTCTCAAAATGACTCACTTTCTCAAAAATCACCACCAATTCTACATTTCCCTTTTCAAAGACATTGCTTGCCTTTATCTCTGCAGTGATGGCTTGCTTCCTCCAACATTAAAGGATAGCAATTGAAAACCTCTGATAACAGCCCATTTTTTTCATGCTGTGTGATTTGCTTAATCACATAAATGAAGGGTTAGTCATGCTAACAATTTTTTTCCTATGCCTGTTTTTCACACTCAGGTATTTTACTCATCTTTGTGATCACTTTTTTAGAAGTCTCAATTCAAGGTCTTCGAAGCCATCAATCTGCATCTGTTCTGAGATTATGAAGTCCTTTTTCTTTCCCCATACTTGTTCACCAGTCTGCCTCATACTCTTGCATTGTTGTCTGGAAAGCCTGTGACTTCTCATCAGCCTACAAGGAGAACAAGGTACACCTACCAGACTCAACCAAGAAGATTTTGTCTTAACTGTGCCGGTTCTTACCTTCTGTGTCTAGTGTGAGTGGCAGAACTAGGAGGAGTGTCGGTCTGGAAACTTGAGATAAATAAATTTGGAGGTAGAAATCTTGAGTGGAAACTGTTTAATTTATAATGGTTAATTAACTGTCGAGCCACAGAAAAAAAACTGCTGAACAATGTCCTGAGGAAATCATGTAAAAAAGAAATCCTTGTGGTGGTGGGTGTTTAATTACTTTGTGTCATCAGGAGATAGATAAGAGGCTGAACCCGATTCCTTTACATTTTCCTGAGTGCCACTATCCTTATTCATCCTTCCCTTCCTTATTGAATGGTTAATGAAAACAGACAAAGCTAAACAATTATATCAGGCAGGGAGAAGCTTGCTCTGTATCCAAATTTTTTAGCATAAGAGTCCAAGAACTTTTTAAACTGTTGTCTCTTTGCTCTTTTCTAGGTGTGCAGATGAACTTTTATCACGTAATATGACAAGAATTACTCAAGAAATGGATCTCATTCCATGAAATTACTCATGTCTCCTAGTCTAGGGAGTAAAGGACATTGCTATGCAACACAATTTTGTATTGCTTCTGTGCCTCACTGGATAGATCTGTTTCTGTGCTTATGTTCTCTTTGAAATTTAGACATGCAAAAATTAACCTTTCATCTGGAATTACTCTTTGCCAAGAACAGAACTGTTTTAATAGACAAATAATGGATTTCACAGTAATGAGCACTAATGACTGCAAACAGAAAAAGAAATTAGATTTAATTAGTGCTCTGAGCAAGTCATTACCATTTAAAGTAGTGTAAAAGATAGAACTTAAATAATTAGTTTATGTACTAAGAGCCTAGTGATGACCACATCTTGTATCTGCTTGTTCAGGGGAGTATGTCAGCATGTCACTGTACATTGTAAGTCAGGCAGTGTGCAGATTCATCTGGGTCATCCCAGGACAGATAGCACCACATACACTCAAAACAGATACAGAGAGTGCTGTGTCTTACAAAGTCAAATATTTAAGCATGGATTTATTTCTCCACTCAGTGGATAGCAGGCTGCAAACAATTCTGAGAAAGAGCATGGATGTGCTCCTTGTTAGTAGTGCTTGTCCCCAGTACTGACACTGGCAACACTGTGGAGCCTTGAGAACAGCAGAGAAGGGTCTGAAAAGAGGGTATGGTGATGTTTGAACTTAATTTCAGGAAAGCAAAGAGCCATGATGGCTTAAAGCAGCCCTTATCTCCTAGTAACTCACCTTCCTTCCTCCTCAGCACTGTTTACAGATATTTTGGAAGGGACAGGAGAAGAAAATGTGTGTACATGCCTTTCTTGTTGCAATTTAATCTGTTGTACTTCTGTGATCCTATCGTTGCTGGTGGCTAAAGATCAGTTGATAACTGGGAAATGTACTCTCTTTTTTTCTGCTGCTGTTATTACAGCAGTTTGGCAGAAGGATGGGGTGGACAGATGGGAGAGAAACCTCCTAAATTGTCTTGCCCAAATTCATAAGATTCATCTGTCAGAACCCTCCACAACTCTGATTATTAATACAATATGGGGTTTGAAATCACTCAGAAATTCAAAATATTTTGCTCAGTATGTCCAGCTGATTATTTTTCCATCTATTCCCTTTCCTGGCAGTCGTCAGTGTGTTGCAACAAGATAAAAATTGTTTAAGTTTCTGAACTAATTAATTTGAACTGTTTAAATCAGAACTCTGGGGGTGGAGGGGTGGGGGTGGGGGCAGGGAGGAGGAGTCAAGCTTGCCTATTTCTCATAGATATATCCTAATAATTCTTTGTTTTATTTTGGAGACTGTCAAATTGAATCATTCCTTTAGTACACAATTTGATGGGGATAGGTCTGTTTTTGTGATTACATGTCTGAAGTAATAAATAAGCAACAGGATATGTCAGAGAAAGAATGCTTTGTTTATTTTGTGATTTAACTTTACCAGGAATTAAAATACTGAAGTAGAAGAGAGAGAATCAGGAGCTGTCAATGAAAATGAACACAAGGCAGAGGAGGATTTCTAAAGGTAGCACCAAGGAAACAATTTTCATGAGAGAGAAAAAGAAATTGAAAATTAGGCAATGATGGTATCATGCACACCATAGAGAACAATTTTTAAGGAAAATATATTTCTGAAAATACTAAGACAACTGACAGTCCATACAGGCTAAGCTGAATAGATTCTGTGGTTTGGAGAGAATTCTTACAGATTTCAAGAACAAAAGTGGGACTTTGAATACCATTGGTAATGCCTAAAATAAAACTGGAGAGATCTCTAGAGGAAATAATGCAGAATTAGCAGTGAAAGAGAAAAGATGAGATGACACTTCTATAGGCAAATTGGAGCTGTGCTGATATGAGTTACTAAATAACCTATGACGGAGTAAAGGCCAAAAGTATAGGAGTGTATGAATGGTTTAACCTACAGTCAGAAAACTGGCCTAATTGAAGCAACCCTTGCAGCAGACCCTTCTGAGTGAAAAATGTACTCATCAATGAATAAGGGAAACTTGTCAGATTTCTAAATATGTGCCAGCCAGGTTTCTTTTTTCTCCTTCAGATCCTAATAGTCTGTGAGAGATTTTCCCTGGTGTTACGTTTAGAGCCTGCTGTGCCCGTTCATACATCCCTATGTGGAGAAGATGCTGAGGAGAGAAAATAAATGTGGGTGGAAGAGAAATCAGGAGAGTAAATGTTTATCTGAGGTAAGCAAATGACATTTAAAGGTGATGAGAAAAAAAAAAAAAGAAATACAAGAAAGAAAATATAGTAAAATTGAAGAGATACTATATGTCCCAGGTAACACTGATGAAATACTCTGCAACAAAATCTATTTGGTCTGGTAAGGTGAGTTGGGCCAAGTAGCAGAGAGGTGCCATCGTGTGTTGCTCAATAAGGGTGGGGTGATCTGGGTGGATGAGAGATTTCCCGCTGGAAGCAGGCTGGATGTGGGATTTCAGCCTCAGATACATGATACTTGAAAAACCTAAATGTTTACATAGGTATTTACAGGTGTACATTATAATTACTGAAAAACATTAAACACAACATTGAGAGATGTTACATTTCAGTGAAACTCAATATCAGCTTTACAAATAGAACTAAAGGACAAAACTTAGAACTGTTGAAAATACAATAGATGTTCAGAAATGATTCTTCATTGCCCTTCTATTCACTGATCAGAAATGGTGATAAAGTACAAAACTATGTGAATGAGTTGGGCTCAGATCTCTTGTTGTAGGAACACAGATTCAAGACAGAATCATCTCAAGTAATTAGGGGAAAATATTTTTCACTATATTTAATAGGAGATTAATAGGAGAATTTCAAAGCTGAGGAGTTTGTAAATTGCAAACAACAGTTGAACTACATCTGACCCTAAAGTTTACAAGCTGTACCATCAGAATATAAATATGGATAAATCTAGGTCCAAGAAAAACAGGACAGCTTTCAACAGTTAGATCAGCCAAATGATAAAACTGTGGTTCAGCTCAGAAAGCAAATGGCATTCTGGGCTCCATCAGAAGAGGGGTGGCCAGCAGGGACAGGGAGGTGATTGTCTCCCTCTACTCTGCTCTTGTGAGGCCCCATCTGGAGTACTGTGTCCAGGTCTGGATCCCCCAGTACAAGAAAGACAGAGAGCTGCTGGCGAGGGTTCAGAGAGGGGTCACAAAGATGATCACGGGGCTGGAGAGCCTCCCCTATGAGGACAGGCTGAGGGAGCTGGGCTTGTTCAGTTTGGAGAAAAGAAGGCTGCAGGGTGACCTCACTGCAGCCTTTCAGTACACAAAGGGAGCCTTTAGGCAAACAGGAGGGGAATCAACTCTCTGAAAGGGTTGATAACAGCGGGACAAGGAAAAATGGTTTTAAGTTGAGGGAGGAGAGATTTAGGTTCGATGTCAGGGGGAAATTTTTTACAGAGGGAGTGGTGAGGTGCTGGAACAGGCTGCCCAGAGAGGTTGTGGATGCCCTGTCCCTGGGGGTGTTCAAGGCCAGACTGGATGGGGCCCTGGGCAGCCTGGTCTAGCATTAAATGTGGAGGTTTGTGGGCCTGCATGTGGCAGGGGGGTTGCAGATTCATTATCCTTGAGGTCCCTTCCAACCCTGGCCATTTTGTGGTTACTGTGCTGCAAGCAATGCATCCTTCAGTAGAGTATCCTTCCTGTGGTCCTGGATGTTTCCAACTGCATAAGGTAACACTAGTTTACTTAGTTCTCTTTTTTTATATTATAATTTTTTCCAATGCAAAGGAACAGATCCACCCTATTCTTGATTGTTTTCCTGTTCTGTTACTTTCAGTAACTTGTCTCCTATTTTCATTTATTTCTCTTCATCTCCAACATGAATTCAGTCCACACTGGAAATTTTCCAAACTGCTCTGCCATTTGTTTTTGCAAGCGATTATATGAGCCAGTCAACTTTGGCAGAGAAAACATGAATGTTTTAAAAAAGAATGTTTTGGAGCACTGCAGTTCATCTGAAGTGTTTGCCTGGAACTTACTAGAAATAAAAATCTGATCCAGAATTTTTACATTTAGAAATCTGTGAAATTTATCAAACGCTTTGGCCGAGTGGACATGACTCCAGTCCAATAAGGCTAGAGCAGCATATATGAAATCAAAACAAAACATGTAGGAAAACAGCACTTGCATAAATATGTAAATGTATTTATGTTCCTAGAACTAGTTCAGTGTGAATGCAAACAAAAGACAAAGTACTAATTTTCGTACAGGGAAAAACTGACACTCATCTCTTGTACAAGAGGTATCTAAGAGCCTAGGGGTCTTGGATCACGTTAACAGATACTGTTTTTTGATTTGAATAAGATAATGTTTTATTTTAAATTACTTGATTTATCAGTGATCTTGATGAGGGGATTGAGTGCATCCTCAGTAAGATTGCAGATGACACCAAGTTGGGAGGGAGTGGTGATCTGCCTGAGGGTTGAAAGGCACTTCAGAGGAACCTGGATAGATTGGATTGATGAGCTAAGGCAAACTGTATGAGTTTCAATAGGGCCAAGTGTCGGGTCCTGCATTTTTGTCACAAAAAAACCCAGTCAACCCTACAGGATTGGAGGGGAGTGGCTGAAAAGATACCTGACTGAAAGGGACCTTGGTGTACTGATGGACAGTTGACTGAATATGAACCAGCAGGGTGCCCAGGTGGCCAAGAAGGCCAATGGCGTTCTGGCTTGTATCAGGAATGGTGTGGTGAGCAGGATAGAGGAAGTCATCCTGCTCCTGTACTCAGCACTCCTGAGGCCCCACCTTGAGTACTGTGATCGGTTTTAGGCACTTTAGTACAGAAAGGGCATGGAGGTGCTGGAGCAAGTCCAGAGAAGGGCAACAAGGCTTGGGAAGGGCTTGGAGAATATGCCATATGCGGAGTGACTGAAGGAAATGAACTGTTTAGTGTGGGGAAGAGGAGGCTGAGGGGAGACCTTATTGCTCTCTTCCAATATCTGAAAGGTGCAGGGGTGAGTCTCTTCTCACAGGTGACAGAACGAGGGGAAACAGCCTTAAGTTGTGCTAGGGGAGGTTTAGGTTGGATATCAGGAAGAACTTATTTACAGAAAGGATTGTTAAGCACTGGAATAGGCCCCCCAGGGAAGTGATTGAGTAATTCCTGAATGTGTATAAAAATCATCTGGAGGAGGTGCTTAGGGACATGATTTAGCAGTGAGTTGTTAGTGTTAAGGTAGTATGGTTAGGTTGATGATCTTGAAGGTCTATTCCAACCTGAGTGATTCTATGATTTATACTAAATACTTACTTTACTGTATTCCAGCACATCAACATTACAGAAATACCCTCTAAAATCTTCATTAATATTATAAATAACGATCAGAAACCTTGATTAGGTGGCAACTAGGAAAACTTCATATTCTGTGACTTTGCATTTGCTGAGCTGAGTTATAACTAATACAGTCCTGATTGCTCCTTATTTCAGAAAAACAAAACGTCTGGATTCATTTATCCTCTACTGCACCACCAGATACTAAATCTAGGATTTGTTAGAGATCAGAGGATGATGGATCGTTTTGAGAACTAACACCAATTAAATAGAAATTTATCCTCTTCTCCTGTCTCTGGCCCCTGTGTGTTTCATATCTACAACCTACATAAATGAAAACCAAAAAAAAAGGATGCAGAGCTGATGGTTTCCTGAGTGATTGCTCTATTTAATTATCCCTGTGATTGCACTCCTACAACGTTTATAAGCATGTTAAATATTAAAATTTGAGAGTAATATTCATATCTTAACATGATTTACAAATAGTAAATTCCGTATAAGTATTAAATTCAGAATACTTAGCCATGTACTTTAGTGAAGATATAGTTGCTAAATTTAGTTATAAATTTTATTTCTGGTAAAGTTAATTGGCAAATTTAATCAGAACTTTAATCAACATTTTATTGATTTTGCATTTGTCTTGCACATGCCAGAGCAAAGAAAGACTGACAAATTGTATAATACTATAATTAATTACTTTATTAGAAGAAAAGGTAACGTAAAATAAAAATGTATCTTCAATCCCGTTTTTCTTAACTTTTTACTACCTGCTTTTGCATACTTGTGGTATTCTTCCACTACACACTGTAATATGCACACATGGGACAGATATTTAGAGCTGGTCTGCTAAGCTGCAGAATGTGAGTACTCTGTGCAGCCTATAGGAGAAACCATTGGAGATGCGATCACAAGGCAGCAAAACAAAAATAGTTTTGTCAGTTCAAATGGCAGATAATGAGGAAGCTGTTGAAAATGAGTAGTCTCATGTTTTGATACAGATATTTGATAAGAAGTATTACACAAATTTTCTCATCACTTAATATATGTAGAGTACCATGAATGAAGTACAAATTACTGCCAGACAATCAAAAGAATGAACATATAGTAATGCCGTATGTAAATAAAGCAGATAGTAAGTTGTTCTTCAGGATATACTGAGAATGGCGGGAACATAAGCTCTCGTATTGCTTGCTGTATCTGATGTCATTTAAATATGACCGAGATTTCTTTTCAGTTGATATGCGTATGTACTTCAGAGCTGACACAGAGATTGGCTCTTGGCAAAAAATGGAACAGACCATCAAGAGCCAAAGAACAGTAAATTCTGAAGAGCTATTCATCTATAAGAATCTTTTTACAATTGCAGACATCACAATTAAAGTACTGTTGAAGGAAAATGTGTGTGATTGCTAAGATTACCAAATGTAATCATAGAATGGTTATGTGGGAAGGGATCTAGAAGATCACCTAGTTCCAACCCCCCTGCTATAGGTAGGGACACTTCCCTCTAGACCTGTTGCTCACAGTCCAATCCAGCCTGGCCTTGAATGCTTCCAGGGAGGGGACATCCACAACCTTGCTGGGCAACATGTTCCAGTGTCTCACCACCCTCACAATAAAGAATTTCTTCCTAATATCTAATCTAAATCTATGCTCATTTTCTTTTTCAAAACTGTAGCTACATTAAGTGTGAGAGTCACTATGCACTGCTATCTGTGGTAAGGTGTTAGCTTATCTTTAGCAGCTGCACAATACATTAGTCTCAGTAATTTAAAATTAGCACTTACATATACTGGATTTTCATTAATATGTTGATATGACAAAAATACCTACGTGAACCCACAGCTGAACTCAGTCATATAGAAAACCTAGAGTTATAGTAGCAGCAGAATCATATATATGTATATGTGTATCAAATACTGTAGTAAGTTCCACGATTCATAAAAGTGCAGGAGATACACACCATTAAAACAGGATTTTTAAAACTAGAAGGTAATAATAGATGGAGTTAATTTGAGGGATTGGAATTCAAGTTTGAATTAGTAGATTTACTAACCATAGTCAAGGTGGTAGCTGTTCTGTATTGGAGACTTTAGGGAAATAATTATTCCACCTACATCGGTTCTAAACTAATGGCTATGCTGATTCTGCCTGTTCATAATTCTCATCGCCATACTTTTTTTGTCATACTTTCTGGGTGGCAAGGGTATTTTTTAGTTGTTTCTGAAGGGTATCTACCACTAAAGAGCTGAGTAGGAGGACAGAATCACTAGATCACATTAACTTTTCTTTTTTTAATCTTTTTCTTGATTTGTAACCTTTAATCACAAGAAAAATACTGATTGCGAGATAGTGTTAATATTAGGACAACTTCACTTTGTACTCATTATGCATTTAATCTTTCACAGAAAATTAAATCTGGTTATAACACTGCTTTGATAGCAATGTTTTCATGAAAATTCTTTCACTTTTTCCTTTATCTAGATGTGCTGAGATTACTACCTTGCCAGCTATGTCTGTCTCACAAGAAGTAATGTCACTATTGCATAACTTGTGCCAACAAATGTCTCAGGAAAGAAAATAGTTACATAAAATGCAGATGATCTAGCAGCAGTAAGCAAGAAGTAAAATAACAAAGCTGAGTGTGTGTGAAATAGTATTATAGACTTTGGGTTTTGTATGTACTCTTTGAATTCTAGGAATATATTTTCCATTTCATCCTAGATATCAAAGGTAAATTTGAAGAAAGGAATTGCTTCTTCAAGACAGGAAGAGCCAATTGCTATCACAGAGATCATTAAACACCACCTGTGAGCATTTTATTTACCAGGCATGCTTCAAGGGTTTTCTGCACTGTGAAGTGGTAGAAGTGCTTCACAGAAGGGGATGGTGTTGGGGTTTAAGGGACTGATTCATTAGCTTTCTATGCTTTTAAGGTCTGACTGTAAAGGTGCATTACTAAACAGAGCTCCTGAACACAGAAAGGTGATGACCCTAAAATACAGTAACTTTATTTGTACTTGCTCTTGGCTGAGTAGCCAGGTAAAACTATTCGTTCTTCCTGAAAAACTGAATGTATGATTTAGCACAGTGAAGTACAAATAGATCTAAATTTTGTTTGTGTATCTAGATCCTATAAAGCAAGGTTTGCATGAATTCACAAGGAATATTCTGCTTAAGACACTTTATAATGACTATTTTTCTTCTCAAGAGTCAGAAAAAGATCTGGAAAGATTCTAAGGTTATCAAACCAGAACTTTCTTTCCTTTCAGATCTTGTTAGGAAGGAACAGCTTACACTAAACTATATGCAATGACAACAGGACATAAATATTGAAGGAAAATCAAACTTACAGCAATTCTTCTCTGATACACTCTTTTTGTTTATGAAACCAAAGATTTTGTGTCTTGAACTGTGGAAGGGTGAATTCAGGTGTTGTAACGCAGGCAGGATCCAGTATACAGGGAAAGAAAAAAATCGCAGTCTTCTGTGGTAAATCCACAATTACAGAATCCATAATAGTTTGGATTTACCTCAATGAAGTTATGAAATGGAGCGTCAGAGACTATTACCTCATGCTGGCAGCTTTGCAACTCCAGCAACTGACTTCTGAGATTTTAATTCTAAGATCAAGCAGAAAATTGTTCATCTGTTGTGAGGATACAGCTAAGCCACAGAATGTAAACTTCCCTCAGCTTGCTTTGTGTGAGCTTAAATTTTTTCATAAGAATTGTAATGCAACAGTTTTGATAACTCTAAAACATAATTTTCTCTTCTTTGCAGCAAATGTGAATTGTGAATCATAAAGAAGGAAATGTACAAGGGCAGCTCTGAAAATATTTTATTATGTTGGCCCACAGCATCAGAGGTGCTGATGGTGGTTTTTCAGTAGGCTGGACATTCCTGCCAATATTCTCTAGCATTCTATTGCTGTGTGACAGATGGCAGCAGAGGGGCAGACTGACAGAATGGCATCTGACATGGAAGTATGTATGCAGCAAATGTATGGAATTGAATTCTTCCATGTTGAAAAATATTGCACCTTTTAACATTCACTGACACTTACTGAAATGCTTCTGGAGACTGAAGAGTGAATGTGAACACAGTGAGAATGGTGTGTGTTGTGCATTTCAGCAATGGTGACAGTGGATCACCTCCACTGATGCTGATTTTTTAAAGTATGACATAAGGAATCTTGTTCACCACCAACAAAAACACATAGCTACTGATGGTGACTATGTTGAAAAACAGTGTTTTGTAGATTATAATTTGCTCTAACAACTAGTGTTATCTTGCTTTTTGTGTCTTTTGTAATTTCTGTGGAAATAAATAAGAGGCATTACTTTCAGAGCAAATGGCATATACACAATTTTAGAAACATAACTTTTGATATTGCTGCTATTTAGTGTTTTTTATTCCTAAATGCATGTGCAGGAAAATTTTAAATTATAATGATCCAGGCTGAGTGGAATCTTTCCTGGAGACAAAACAGACGTTATAGCTACCATAGAATGCAGTTTCTTCCTTACCTAGACATGATCGTTCAAAAAGAAACACAACTTTTTGATGGTTGATGGGTTTTATTTAATTTCCAGGTGCCTTATAAAGTTTTCCAGTACTTGATCCCCAGATTTGGAAAGCTCAGGTTTAAAATATAAATGACGGCCTTTTCTTTTAATATTTCCTTCAAGAACCATAAGGATGTAATTTGCTCATTTTCTCAAATATTTCTACAAATGATGAAATTTTAGATCTTGGAAACTGAGCCAGTCAGTGAATCTTTTCCTTCCAGCATTTGTGATTTCAAGACTAATGAAAAATAACTGAAAAGAAAAACTGAAAGACCTCAGTGAAGCCATTTTTGCAGCTGTTGAGCTCAGCTCCATGAATGAGGCTGTCAATACCCTGAATGAGCTTACATAAAAAAATAGGTTAGAGAACAATTTGAGCAGGGTAACTCTTGCAGAGGAATCCGCTGAACAAGGGGAACTTCATGTCTTCCATTTGACTGTATCTTCATTTCTTAGTATTGAGGAGACATAAACCTGTTAATGTGCATCCAGAGGAGGGCCACTAAAATGATCCAAGGGATGGAATAATATGGAATGGCTCTCCAATGAGGACAGACTGAGAGCGCTGGGGCTGTTCAGAGAAGGCTCTGAGGTGAGCTGTAGTGGCCTTATTCATGTGAAGTCAAAGCAGGAAGGTTCAGATCACTTCTCTCTCCAGAGCAGAATCTCTGTCAAATCAGAAATGCTACTCAAAGCCTTTCCAATTTGGGAAGAGTAGGAGCTGACACTTGCATTTGAGTGCTTTGATAAAGGATCCTTAGCAAAAGTGGAAGTGTCATTCTTCTGCTTTATAATGTCAGTAAGAAATATTCTCAACTAATGTCGTGTATTGAACTGAATTTATTTGCCAATGCTAAGCCCAATACTGCTGCATTGAATCATATCCTCAGCTACTTAAGATAGAAGTAAGAAGAGCCACCATGTTCTGTTATTCATTATTGAACCTTATTGATGTTTCCTATTGATTATTTTGGGAATCCTTTGCTAACCAGTTTTATGCACTACATATGCTTTCGCCCACTACACTCCCCTTTCTCCTGATTGTGACTATTCCTGTCTGAGTTTTAAGGGTCTTTTCTGATGGTTAAATCCTAGGTCCACTATTTTATTTGAACTTTCCCTGTTGTCCATGGTGTTTCTGACTTTGAAGCATCACCCCATTCAATTTTCCTTCTGATTTTTTTTCAGTGGTTTCTTCCTCCCTCTATCCTTAAAACTTTGAAGGATCGTCCTTAACTTCTCATTTTACCTTCTTCTAAAATGAGTCATTAAAAATTGAGATGATTGCTTACCTTTTAATGTACCAAATGCAGAATGATTTGTTTAAATATGAAGATTTTTATGTGCAATGATACTAGAAAATGAGTCATTAGTTTATCTATTATGTTGTACTATTCCTTCAACAGGTTTTTCTCTTTAGGTATGGAATCCTTAGACTTCTGTGTATAAATATTGTAAGTGCCTCTCATGTAGAGAGAACTAACAGAATGGCATTTGTAGTTCATAGCCACCAAACCTGTGTATTCATTTCAGTTTATCACTGTTGCTAGATTAAACCATTGAATAGATTGAGAAATCAAAAAATCAGAATTTGCGCTTATACCTAGAAATGTCACTCAAAATATTCCTGTAAATGAGTTTATATAACTTTGGTGACAAGTAGTTCTTAAAAAAAGCCAAAAATTACTTAATGGTATCATGTGGTAGTTTGCTTACTAACAGGTGAATTTATGTAGCAATTTGACTAAAGTTTTATCCCTTTGGAGAAGAAATTGTCTTTTGTCATATTAGATATGCAAACACCATGAAGACAATATTTGCTTGAAATGAGATTATTACACTGATGCAGGACAGTCATGCCTTTCAGGCAGTGAATTACAGCAGGAGCACTGCAAGGTTACCAGAGGTACAATGCCTAATAAGTTTCCTGGAAAATCAAACTGGATCTATTTGCTCCGAGGATGGTACTCTGAGATTTGAAAGCTCTGGGCTCAGTTTCTGTCTCTGCTACATTTACTGTAGTCAAATACTGAGCAGCAGGCACTGACAGTGCTCTCTGATGAAAGTGATAGGAACTGAGGGAATGGCATGGAACTGAATCAGGAGGGGGGCAGGTTGGGTGTTAAGAAAAGGTTCCTCAGCAGAAGGCTGTGAGTGTGGAACAGGTTGCCCAGAGCAGTGGTCAGGGCCAAAGTGCTGGAGTTCAAGGAATGTTTGGACGACAATTTCAGACATAGGGTTTTGATTTCGGGTGGTGCTGTGCGGAGCCAAGAACTGGGCTTGACAATCCTCATTGGTCCCTTCCAAATTGATATATTCTATTTTCTCTTGCCTTGCAAGGGTCCATTAATGTTTGATGGGGCAGTGCTAGGGAGAATTTGCAGTGAAGGGAATTGCCTGGACATCCATACGAAGATAAGATGTGAATGGAATTTTTCTGGCTTTCTTAGTTTTTGTTTCTATGAAGCTTATCCTATTTTTTTTTCTATTGAGACTTTCTGATATTCAGTGGTAGCTGACTTAGTGTGATGTTTATCTGCTCCTCATCTTTATTGTTTATTCTTGGATGACTCAAAATGCAAATCAAAAATGAAAACTATTCCCTTTTCACTCTGCAGCGTTATTTAAACAATTTTTAGATGACAACTTTTTTCAAAACTGTAAAATTCTTCTTAAAACATTTATCTTGAAAACTGCAAAATTGTCAGAATTAATAAGTTATCTGAGTATGACACCTCTCGTGTACCCGTATACATTGTTTGACACATGTGAATGACCAAGCAAAGTATTACATCTTTTACCTGTTTTTGTGTTCCAGAGTTGCAATTCCAAATCCTCTTTAAATTTTAGTCTTCTGCCCCCAAAAGCAGCTAAGAGGACACTATGTAATTTCTTAGGAAAATCCATCCAAGTGGAGCACAGTGGTGCTAAGTTATGGATATTTGTTTTATATTACATCAGAAATTTTATATTATGTAGTAGTCAAGATATGACTAGTAATTATCCAAAAATTGCCATTGAGCCATGAAATCTTTCAGTGCAGAATTTCAATCTTCCTACTTAAGACATTTTTTAAAATGCCAGATAACTGAAGAGATGAATTTGAACTCTTCTTGACCATGGTGTTAGCAGTTTTGAAGAGAAAATTATTAGTAGCATGCCAGCACTTTCTTGGTGTTTTCAGTGAGACATAGCAGCTTTGCTGGGAATATTTTCCCCATTGTCTTCTAAAAGGTGATCCAAAGTATGTATTTTTTAAAATGTGTGGATTTTGCATTTGTAATTCCTAGAGAAATTATTTTAAGAAAAAGTAATTGGAAGAAAATTCATAGTTATCATTCTTAAATTCCTTGTTTTCCTTGTAAAAATTATTCACAATTGGTGGTGCTACAATATAAACAGCCCTGTGAGATAATTTGAGGATATCTTCTATTTAATTTATCACTTAGTAGAACAATAAACTCTTCCAAACTAACAGTCTCCAAACCTTAGAAATTACAGTTCTACATGTGACTCTTAACACCCCATTCATGAATGAGTGCCTTTTATTTATTTTAAACGACAACATTAACATCTGTCAGCTACCATTCTTTCTTCTTTTTCTCTGAACTTAAACGTGTCTCTTAAATGGTCTAATTGAGATCAGTTGGAACAATGAAAGAATGAGGTTCAATTCAGTACAATGTGTGAACTGGAGTTTATATAATAAAGGATAATGAGACCATTGACTTCTCTGAACACCTGTGCACCAGAGAGTAAAAAGTGTCAAAGAGTCCTCCCTTCTATCTCTTCTATGGCTGATAATCAAATTGTATAGAACCAAACACAGTTAAAGCAAGTTGACAATAATATAGTAGGGGATGCTTTCTCTGCAGAAGCCTGGATTCTGTTCAACACATAATTTGGCTGTATCCTGTGAGGTGGAAGAGAGGAAAAGTCTCTATATTTTCTTAGGAAAAAGAACAAAGACCTTGACATTATGTTGTTTAGGCTTTCCAGCATTCTTGTAATGCTGATCTGTGTTCTGTAAGAGCCAAGACAGTATTCTATGCTGTGCTTAGCCTTTTTGTATTATAGATATATTTCTCTGTTTTTATGTTTCTTGCTGCTTACCCTTTTGTAAGAAAAAACTGTATTAACAAAAAAATCTGCAGTAACCAAGATTTCACACAATCTGTGTTACAGTGTCAGAAGAAATGATGTTGTTTGGATATGAAAATTGATTATATATTATAGAAATACATTTATATTTTGCAGGTGTATTTTCATAGGAAATAGTGATTACATATTCACAGATGGAAAGAGTAAAGTATAGCAGTGAGTCTGGAGTAAGGCACTATTAGAGGTAAGAAGAGTAGATTTTTGTCCTTGGCACTTGCTTAAAATAATTTCTTTAAAACATCACCTGATATTTGTCAGGGTGTTTACTATTAATATGCTAAGGCAATATTTTTCCTTCCAATTGTCACTGAATTTTAACATGAAGCAGTACGGTGTCAGAAAGCTGCCTTGCTGAGGAAAGTTGGTTTCTTTTAGGTCCCAAGTAGAGGCATCCACATATGCAGAGAACCACTGCATGGAGTAGGGCAGGAGCAGCACCCCACTGCATTAACTGCAAAGGTTGTACTGAGTGCACAGTATGCAGCTCATCATGTTACAGGTGACCTTGTCCACATTATGTATCCTGGAATGCAGTCATAAAAAGACAACTGTTAAGATTATCCTTTTCAACTAAAGCATCACATTCTATATATAAAGGTAACAAATCAGACATAAAATGTGTCTTGGGCATTCAAATATTTCTTAGTTTTCTCTCTGGGTGATCTGAGCTCCGCATACAGAATTCTTTTAATGCTAAGCAAGTCTAGTCTAGTGCCTTAGTACTTGGAGATCATAAACAAGGCACAAATTGTTTAGTGCTGCCATAGATCACATCAAATTTAGTAAACTTTTTTGGAGCAGATTCTCTAGCTTGGACCATAGACAAATCACAACTTAGCTTACTTTGGTACAGCACCTGCTTTAAATAGTGACATATACTTCAGTATATGCATCTATACAATTT
Source organism: Perdix hodgsoniae (assembly GCA_035772895.1). NCBI lineage: Eukaryota > Metazoa > Chordata > Aves > Galliformes > Phasianidae > Perdix > Perdix hodgsoniae. The sequence goes on from JAPSGF010000039.1 coordinate 1,234,693, forward strand.
TGAATCAAAGTCAGAAATGTAACACTTAAAATATTTTAATATTATTGAGGCATCTAGCTACAGACCTAGGAAACAAAGAAGATTAAATCAAAATTACAAATCAGCCTTTCTTTTGTAAACCCTGATGATCTGTTGCTTGAATTTTTGCAAATGAAGAGCCTATTGAACTGGAACTTATGTAATTGTAGGATGAATGTGTCCTAAACTATATAGGTGTAGAAAACTACAGAGGCAAGTGTGCTTAGTGGAAGCTGCTCACTTTAAGTAATTAAAAATACATATTTTAACAGTCGTTTGTACCAATTTTAGACTACCTTGAGTGGGCCTTGTGCAATTAATGTGTTGGAGTGTACAAGTCAGAAAGTGAGCTATTGGATTCTCAGTGCTGATCTGTGAAGAATTATATTAAGCACTTAGCTCTCTTACCTAGAAGTCTGCCTGAAGTTCTAAAGTCACCTTTTTTGCACTTTTATTTCATTATAATGGCTTAATCCATTTACTTGAGATCTGAATAAATGAGCTGCTCAAGCATCTATTTTGAGCCCATTTCATTTATTATTTATAGATTCCCCACTGAACAAGTTATGAGCATAGTTTCTTTAAATTAATGAAAATGTGGTTGTTCCAACTTATTTTTACCATTAGAAAAATGTTTTCCAAAATATAACACAGTAGAAAATGTCATTTCTTTTCACTGAAACATTTCTCAGAGGGTAACGTTCATTTTATCCACCCAAAAGAATATGTAATAGGACTTTTCAAAGTTTTGACAGTTTGGGAATTTATCCACAGTACGTTTTAAATGTCATTTTGCTCTGTGAATAACATCCCAGCATGTTCACCTTTAATTATAACCTTCACTTTGAGGAAGAAATAGTATCAATCCACAATGGGAGCGATGATTCCAGAATTTATTTTTCTGTGAGGCTTTCAATTTGTTTTCTTTTATGCAGAGACCCTCTAACATAAAACATTTATATGGAGGATTATTCTGTGAAAAGATATGAACTCTGCCACAGTATCAACTCCAAGACACAAAACCTCCAAAACAAATTTGATTTTCCTTATGCCAAAGAATCTCTGTGTTCACTTCTGTTCTGAGTAATTAAACAAGATGATGAAACAAAAGTCAGGATTTCTCATGGAATTACATGCAGAATGAGGAAGAAAGCTCTTGGTCATACAGGTAAAAATGCTCTCAAAAGAGGTGCAATAAACATATCACACCATAGCTACAGCTCTTCAGAGAAACTTTATCATTTCTGCTAGGCTGATTAAGTTTCAATTTAATTATATATATTTAAGATATATATTTTAATAATTACATACATATATACAATGGCTGCTCCTAAGGCAATGACTCCTGTTTTATGATGTTTGTCCATGACATCAGAGGCAGATGTTGGTAGTATGGCAGTAGAGACTGAACTTCCCACTAGTATTCCATCACATGTTGTTGCCTTGCAACAGTGGCCGCAGAGGGATAGTCTGACAAAATTGTCATATTGTGAAATTGTAAAAGTGTATACAAAGCAAAATTGTGGAACTGAATTCCTGCATGTGGAAATAATTGCACCCACTGATAGTCATCAACAGTTGTTGAATGTTTATGGAGACAAAAGAGTGGATATGTGCACAGTGAGGTGGTGGTGGTACATTACAGTGGGTCACCTCTGCTGCTGCAGATTATTATGAGATCAGCTTTTTGTAGTTGAGGATTTGCTCTATCAAGTAGTGTTGTGCTTTTTATATTTGTTGTAGCTTCCATGGAGATAAATAAGAACATTACTTTCCGAGTGTATATATATATATACACACACACACACACATACACATTCCTCCCTTATTGTAGTAATGGAGTGTGCCTTTGTAGTGTAAATCCACAGAATCACAGAATAGACTGGTTTGGAAGGGATCATAGTTTAATCGCCGCATGAGATTGAGAGTCTAAATCTGGCTGCTGTGTAATATGCCAAACAGATAACTGGAAAGAAAGAAAATAATAACACTATCAGGAAAATAATTCCTGGACCACTTGGTAAGTAATTAAAAAAGATTAATGATTCTCAATATCAATTGCTATTCCTTCAGGAGAAAACAAAGGAAGATATCAACATTGAAACAGCTACTTTTCATCAACAATTGCTCATTTATATAAGTAATGGATATAGAATAATAATTTAATTTCCAGTAGCATCTGTCTACTTCCAACGGCTTATGCTAATGCAATTTTCAGTTCACAGGGTAAAGAATTTGTACTGATAATGCCTCATTTGTAACTACTATACTGATAATCTAGACCTTAGTGCAATGGTTATTCAGTGACCATTTTCTTTTTCAGCATCTCAAATGTGGATTCATATTTAGGTCTGCAAGAGCTGTCTCCTTGGTCTCTTGCTACTTTCTCAGAGAAGTCAGTAAGATTTATTATTGCCTTCAGGAATCAAGAGCTTGCTTTTACTTCATTCAAAGCTGTGTGTACAATTTCAGTATTTTCTATGATTGCTTCATTGAATTTTAAGTAATTGAAGCTTCTGATCTGAGAAATAAATATTACCAGGGAGTGAAATCTGCAGATTCTGAACAGCTGAGTAAAAGTATATAGCATGTTGAATGCTGTGAAAGACAAACTGTTTTTCTTCTTTGTCTTAAAGCTTGCTTAGTGAGGCTTTTTGGTGATGAGACTCTAATTGACAACTGCTAATCATCTAGGAGGGTGAATGGTGGATGTCACCTTGCCAATATACTTCTGCTTATGATTGCAAAGATAAGCAGAAGCGGGACAAGTAGTCTTTTTCAGGGGTGCTGCTTGAAGGAGCTGACCACTGCAAAAGGCGATAATGCTTGTGCATGGCAACGAAGGCAGCCCTCCCTGCTGGCTTATCTGTTGGGCCAGGTATGTCACACCTAAACTGAGAGAAAAAAAGAAGAAAAAAAACTCCACAGAAATGGGGGATAAAAGGCCCTTACTAAATGAGGGACTTTGGAGACAAACTCCCAAAGACACCTTTGACGGAGAATTCCCTGAGGGGAAAACCTCTCCGAAAGAACCCCGGAGGCCCGCTTGCTGCTGAGCTCCCTGGCTTTCTCCCATCCCCCGTGGTGATCAGACCAGCTCCTGAGATCAACGGACCTGCCCGTACCTCGCTGGACCCACGGTGGTGACTATCTCTTTTGCTCTCTACAGAGACACCTTGCTTATACTTCCTATCTTTCCTATCACTCACCTTCCCTTCCCATTTCCCTAAAATGGCTAGGACTTGTAATAAACTGGTCGGACCAACATTTGAACCGTTGCTTCTTAATCTCACGCCGGGTATACATATTTCAAAGAACCTCTTCTCCCTCCTGTAAATTGGAGCGAGACAAATGCAGAATGGGTAGTTTACTTATTTGAAGCAGTTTTATTTATTTCACATAATCCAAAATTTGCAAGAGGAGAATGTAAAGAATTATGTCTATAACTGCGACCACCACAATAGATCAGTACTCCAGCCCTCCTCTTTTCTCTAGGGTGGAATGCTTGTTATCTCTGTAGCTGACTGTCAAATGGCCTTTATGTCTGGGACAAAGGGTATAAGCAAATAGGAAAGAATCTTCTGTTCCTGGTATATTTCTACATTTTTAAAATGTATTTCTTAACTTAGACCTATTGATCTTTAATATGAGCTGAAATATAGGGGCCTATTAACTCAATGAATTAGGCTTGCTGCACAGTATCTGAATGTGAGAAGAATGGAAGTGCAGCTGCAAAATTCATACTGAAAGTATTTAGAAAAAACAGCTATTTAAGGAAGAAAAACTTGCAAAAGTCTTGTTTGTTTGTTTATCATATTAGTTAATATCATTTTAGTGGAAAAAAAAATATCCAAATCTAGAAGGTACATAATTTTCTTATCTAAAAGGCCAGATGATACTGAGCAGTACCTGATATCGTAAGGACCTGTGAAGAGAAAGACTGCAGAAGAGTTATGGCAGTAGTGTGAGACTAAAGTACTGTGAGTTCTGGAGAAAAAATATGAGCTTTCCGTTGTTTTCTGATGGTAAATCAACATTTTCTATGGAATAAAGCAAAACAAAACAAAACAAAAAAAACATTTTCTGAGTCATTCTAACAGGATTGTTTACTGTTTTAAAGATATTGAATGATCTGAAAATGGAAAACCAGGAACTTTCCTTGAGATTAGCTGACAATATGAAGGATAAAAAGAAATTGTCCTGGGACTACTTCAAATATAAGCTGTCACCATCACAGTGATGAGAGCTATATTCTCACTTCTGAAGATTATATAAATGTAGCAGATGCGCTTTCTTTTTTCCTTATTTTAGGAAAAGGCCAATCGAACTTATCCTTCTGGGACCAAGGTATTCATTCTCATTCTTTCTAGTTAAGTCATTACATTCAGCTGAAAGAAAGAGTAAAGAAATGGATGTTGTTAGCTGTGCATATCTTATAATAGCACTGAATATACACTTACATCTATTGACACAATAGGAGAGACTCCACCCAGATGGACCTGGATAAGCTGGATAAGTGGATGCACGAGAATCTGATGAGGTTTAACAAGGCCAAGTATGAGATGTTGCACTTGGGTCATAGCAATCCCACATGAGTACAGACTCGGAGAAGAAGTCTTTGCAAGCAGTCCTGCAGGTAATGACTTGGGGGTCCTGGTGGATGAGAAGCTGGCATGAGCCAGCAGTTTGTGCTTGCAGCCCAGAAGGCCAGATGTATCTTGGGCTGTGTCTAAAGTGGGGGTGGCCCCTTCTATTGTCTGCCCTAGTGAGGCTCCGTCTGAATTACTGTATCCAAGCCTAGGGCTCCTAGTACAGGTGGGATGTACAGGTGTTGGAGTGGGTCCAGAGTAGGGCCATAAAGATGGTCAGATGGCTGGAGCACCTCTCCTATGAAGAAAGGTTGAGGAGGTTGGACTTGTTTAGCCTGTAGACAAGAAGGCTCTGGAGAGATCTCACTGTGGCTTTCCAGTACTTGTAGGGAGCTTAGAAGCAGGAGGGGGTCTGACAGAGATAGGATAAGGTATCACAGAATCACAGAATCACAGAATGATCCGGGTTGGAAGGGACCTCAAGGATCATGTAGTTCCAACCCCCCTGCCTAGCAGGGCCACCAAACATACACCTTTACTAGATCAGGTTGCCCAGAGCCCTGTCCAACCTGGTCTTGAACACCTCCAAGGACGGGGCATCCACAACCTCCCTGGGCAGCCTATTCCAGGACCCAACCACTCTCCTAGTAAAGAACTTCCCCCTAACATCCAACCTAAATCTTCCCTCTCTTAACTTAAAACCATTTCCCCTAGTCCTGCTATTATCAGCCCTTTCGAAGAGTTTACACCCCTCCTGGGAGTAAGTTCCCTTCAGGTATTGAAAGGCTGCAATGAGGTCACCCCGCAACCTTCTCTTCTCCAGGCTGAACAAACCCAACTCCCTCAGCCTGTCCTCGTAGGGGAGGTGCTCCAGTCCCCTGATCATCTTTGTGGCCCTCCTCTGGACCCTTTCCAAAATCTCCATGTCTTTTTTGTGGTGAGGGCTCCACACCTGGACACAGTACTCCAGATGGGGCCTCACAAGAGCAGAGTAGAGAGGGACAATCACCTCCCTATCCCTGCTGACCACCCCTCTCCTGATGGAGCCCAGGATCCCATTTGCTTTCCGGGCTGCCAGAGCGCACTGCTGACTCATGTTAAGCTTCTCATCTATCAGGACCCCTAGATCTTTCTCTGCCGAGCTGCTCTCAAGGACAACTCCTCCCAGCCTGTACAGGTGCCTGGGGTTCTTCCGGCCCAAGTGCAAAACCTTGCACTTTGCCGTGTTGAACCTCATCAGGTTCACCCGAGCCCAGCTTTCCAGCCTGTCAAGGTCCCTCTGAATGGCATCTGTTCCCTCCGCCGTATCGACTGCACCACTCAGCTTGGTGTCATCAGCAAACTTGCTGAGGGTGCACTCCATTCCCTCATCGATGTCATTAATAAAGATGTTAAAGAGCACCGGTCCCAAGACAGACCCTTGAGGGACACCACTCGTTACCGGCCTCCACCTGGACATAGAGCCATTGACCACCACCCTCTGTCTGCGGCCTTTCAACCAATTGCTTATCCATCTAGTTGTCCACCCATCAAATCCACTTCCCTCCAATTTGGAGATGAGGATGTGATGGGGGACCATGTCAAAGGCCTTGCTCAGGTCCAGGTAAATGACATCGGTCGCCTTCCCTTCATCCACCAATGCCGTCACTCCATCATAGAAGGCCACAAGATTAGTTAAGCATGACCTTCCCCTGGTGAAGCCATGCTGGCTGTCTAGGATCACGTGCTCGTAGAGGTAGAATGGCTTTAAACTAAAAGAGGAGAGATTTAAGCTGAATACTAAGAAGAATATTTTTTTTTTTACTCAGAGGGTCTTGAGGCACTGGAATAGGCTGTCCTGTTGTGATAGTGTCCTTGATGAAATACTATGAATGCCCCATCTATGGAGGCATTCAAGGCTAGGCTGAAAAGGGCCTGGGGCAGCCTAATCCATGGGTGGCAACCCTGTTCATAGCAGGGGAGATGGAACTAGATGATCTTTAATTTCTCCTCCAAAGCCCTTCTGTGAGTCTATGTTTCTATTATCTCTAGAGATTCTTTTTCAGTCACTTCTGTAGGCTGTTAATGCTACTAATAAGATGAGACAGTTGTTAGTATTTGAGTTGGATTGCTTAGTTTCTACTAAGCATGTAAATTGCATTGTTGGTTTCCATTCTGTTACTGCCCTGCTGTGTAAATATCCATAATAATGACTGCAAATTTCATATTATGATCAGTTGAATAAGTGATTGAAATGCTGCTTCTGTGTGTGTTCCTGCTGTCTCTCATTTCCTAAAATACTCACAGGAAGGAAACAAGAAGGAAGACAACAGTAGTTGTCTTGTGGATTTGTTTACAACTTGCAATTTTAGTATCTGTGGAATCTAATTTCTCTGCTCTTTTCTTTGCTGAGAGTGTGCATTTTTTTTTTCTTTTTTATAAAGCCAAAGTGATTGAATTAATAGTGACAGACATGGTAGAGCCCTGAGGAACTGAAACTGATGCCAGCTTGTATCAGAAGTGCTACCTCTTAGGAAAGTTTACTAACAAACATGGCAATGAAGGAAAGGAAAGCAAAATGAAGAAAACTGTCTAAGACAAGGAACTCTATGAATACATTATGGTAAAGCTAAAAATAATCAGCCAAGGTCTGTGGAAAGTTCTTAGCATCAGATAAGTTACAGAAGATTTTCATATTTATGTTAGGTCAGGTAGGGTATGTGTTACATTTTTTTAAAATGCTGTACACAGAATATTGTCTTTCAGATATTGTAACTGTTGTAACTGCATGAAATAGGCTAGACAAAGACACAAACAGCTTAGTAAACTTTTGAATTATTTTTGGTATATACTGAAATCATTAGAAAACAGTAACCAATTTATGGAGTCTGGACATTTTCCTGCACCTGGAAAGTCCCAATTCAACATGGATTCTAGTGAGGAAAAGGTGATAAGGAAATCATGGGTTGTTTTTTTTTTTCTATTCCCCCCCCCCCCCCCCCCCATCTAAACAGCTAAGCATCATTATGCAACAAATGCTAATCTGAAAAGAAAATCAGGTTTCAACCAGTTCTATAAAGTGCAAAGTAAATTACATCTATCAAATTAGGGAACAAGCCAGAATTAGTAAGGGAATTGTTTATAAATAAAAAAGCTGAGGAAGGGATACCCATCATTATTACTGTAGAAGTCAAAATAAATGAAGTGCTCCTACAGTACTTGCCCTTCAGGTGTCAGGTTATACCTGCAGTCTTACAAAAGGCTATGTTTGTCATTTGTCTGCACTAGGAAAGATCTCTATTTTAAAGAACGTATCCATGTCAGTTTTAAAATGTCTGCTTTTTCTCTTTATTTGACAGGTAAAGGAAATTATTTTGCATAACAAATATTCTCATTTTCCTTTACTTGTTATTGTATCAACCTTCCTTCAGCAAATTCCTGCCAATTTATCTGTGAATGATAATTGGATCACAATACTAAAAAAAAAAAAACAAAAAAACAAAAAACAACAAAAACACAGTGACAGCAGAACGATAGCCAGGAGCCCATCATCGTATAGTTGCATGATTTACAGAAACATCTATGCTGCTAAGAAAAACAAAGATTAAATAGCAAGCACAAATATCTATGATTCATAGTAATTAGGTCATCCTCTGTCTCAGATTGTTACAACCAGCTCTCTCCATCATGGGAGAGAGCTCAAAGAAATATTGTTATAACTTAGACCTTATACTTAACCTAATGTCTATGAACCTAGGAATCTCTGCATGTTGACCTGAAAAGGAGCTGAGAAAACATAGCAAGCCTGATTTGGAAAGTCCACTATATGTGATTATATCCTACATCCTTTAGCTGAGGGACTGAAGCATTGCTGAGCTGGCAATAGTCAGACATATTTTGGGATGGGGGGGAAAGGAAGAGACAACAACAGAATCATTAGAGAGCTTCAGAATTCTATGCTTCCAAAACTGCTATTACTAAGATCTAATCATAGATTATACCTGAAAAATGTGTAGGTTCTTGCTTTAAGAGGAGTTCACAGTGTTCTAACACCAGTTAATACTGAGAGACAAAACATTTTCCTTTATTTTGATTGCATTGCATCACTCAAGATTAAAGATCCTGTTCATTTTTTAACATGAATTGGCATGGTCAAGGAATGTCTAAATTCTAGTCAAAAAGTCAGCCAAGGTCCAAAATATCATCTGTTTCAGAAGTCACATGACATTCTGTGTGTGAATATAGTTGATATTTTACAGAGAGTTTTCCAAGTGCTATGCAATAATCCAGAAGAATTTGTGAATTTATTGGCAATAGCTTTTTAAAAACATACTTTGTTCTCTTACCTTTAATACAAGACCTGTTCTAGAAGGTATATATTGTAAATACCTTTATGTCACAAAACAGTCAAGAATTTCTATATAATTTCTATAATTTCTATATTTCTATTTTCTGGGATTCATTTTGTGACTAAAGATATTACATATGGTAGTGTCTGACCTTGTAGGAAAAGCCTCAAAATGGTATTCTGAAAATAAATAGCCACAGAAAATGCTGTCCTTCTCACTAATATAGGATTCAGTACGTTCTGCTTACTGAAGTGGAGCCATTCAGTATTTAACAAGAGCAAGACCCAGTTTGGTATTATGTATAAATTCAGTGTTGGTTTTTTTGTTTTTGTTTTTTTTGTCTGTCCATTAGAAGAAAACCTACCTGAACTCATATCTGTAATTGTTTCCTTCCCAAAACTACTCATGAGAAATTGAGGGGTCATGGCCATATGCTTTCTCATATGCAAAAAATCCACATCAAAACTAGCACTTGCGTAGTCATCCTATGTGCCATCCAAAGGAATGACATTTTAGCTGAGTCTCATTGGGGTTTCTCCTTCATTTCAGGATTTCCAGAGGACACTGAACCAAAGCTGTCTGCTGATTTTTTTATGATAGCATGTTTGCACAACTCAGTGCACAGAATCAAACTTTCTGGAGTAAAATGAATATTCCAAGTTTTCTAGAAAGAGTGGCTAATTGAAAAAAAAAGAAAAAAAGAAAAAAAAAGAAAAAAAAAAAAAGAAACTAGTGAGTAAATTGATAAGGCTTTAGCTGACTGTAAATACCCACCAGATCTCAATTAAGAAAATGCTTGCTGTTGCTGAACTTCTACTGTTACTCAACTCAGTACTCAGGTCAGTTTTGAAGGGAAGAGGATTCAGAGGTAGAGCATCAGGATGAATAAATTTGCACTGACCTAATGCTAAAAACTGCTATTCTTGTTTGTAGTATTTCCTTTCTCTCCTTCTGAACACTGGCAAGCATATATCATTGCTGCAGTCCTTCTTTTCATGACTGTAGTTCCTCCCCAATGTAGAAGAATAGCATATACAACATGGCATATTTTCAACAAATTAGATGAAATATAAGCATGTGATAATATCATCATTTGAATGACCTTAACTTTTTTTCATTGAAAACATTTCTCAGTTTCCACTTTGAAAGAAGCCTGCCCTCTCCATTCTCCTTTGCTTAGTGATTGATGACTTTTGCGGATTCCTGTTGATTGTACTCAGAGTTACATGTTTTTTCTCGTACATATGCCTAACCAAACAACAGATTTCCATGCTTTGAAGTGGGTGCCAATTTACACAGGGTGAAATACTGTGTGCCCTGATGAGATAATATTCCAGTTATCTTAGCTAACGCCTTTTCCATTGTTGTATACTACCATGTGACAGAAAAACTCTCTTTTCATGTATCAAAGTGGGAATTACAAGGCTCAGGGAAGAGAATATTAAAAATGATGGATCAAGCCCAATGTTTTCTTTTTATTAGTGTTGCATCAAGTGAAATTTTAGGTCTTTTGCTTCTGAGTCAGCAGCGAGAGGTTAGAGAACATAATCGTACGGTTATGGAAACTTTATCCAGGCACATAGTATCAAATGTTTAAAAAATGTTTTTCCTCCAGAATCAATAACACTGAACAGCTGTACATTCACTTTGTTTCATCACTTTCTATATTTTGCACATTGGTTTGATTAATCTCTGGATTTACATGGGTTAGCATTTATTGTTATGGCATTGACTTCTTTCTAGTTTACCTCCTACAGTGGTGGTGGTAGGCATGACACAGTGGTTTCTCCTTGGCATCAATTCAAACGAAGCTCAAAAATGAAGAAAGAAAATACTAGTTTCATGATTGAAGTCAGGAGATTAAGGGATACTGGACAACTCATCTCTGAAGAAACTTCAGAGAGATTTATTTTTGGCAGGTAAGACTTACTAACTGTGTTTTCAAAATATACCTGTTAAATCCCCAAACATGTGAATCATTACTCCTGTCTGGCTTATGGCAAAAGGCTAGGGAAGAATAGCTTATGAAACATCAAAAAACAAAGAAAAAGAAAATAACATATGGTTAGTGCATTTACTAAAACAGCAGCATGCAGAGCGTTACTCCAGTAGCATATAGTATTGTCAACTTCTTGGATGCTGTGATTTCTTCTTCAGAAACTTAATGGATGGAAAAAACACAGAAAAAAAAAAAAAAAAAGAAAAACTCTGCTTTTATTCAGCTGTGATTTACTGTATTTGCAGAAGTAACATTCCGCCTTGGCAGTGTGTAGCAGTAGCAGTTTGGTCTCCCAGAGTAATGTTAAAGCTTATTTCTTTTTCCTTGAGTTTAAAGAATATTAGATCAGTTTTTTTGTTTGTTTGTTTTCTTGTTTCCTACTGATTCTTCAAGTTCAGATACAACTCTAAAGTGTTTTTTAAATTATTTGTGCCAGTTGATACCTATAGTTTTTTGAAAAAAACACAGAATTTCTTCACTGAAAATCAGCAGAAGAGTTTTACTATTACTATTGAGTATCCTAAGGTTTTAAATGTCAAATTAAATGCTTGGTATTAGATATTTGTCTTAACTTAATCACAGACTGAAGTGGGTAAGTGAGATATTTAACTTAAATGAAAAAGTCATGTTTTATTTCTCCCTTCCGTGTTACAAAAATATTATTTAAATTTAAGTTTTAATACAGCTATGTATCAATTTTGATCTTGAGTCTGTACTAGAGAGTCTGTAATTAGGAGAAACAAACAACAAAAAAAGTGACACATCACCTGGTATCCAACATAGTCAAAGAAAGATTTTATGGAGCTTCAGAGGCATTCAGAAAACTACACACTTTCTCTCTTGTCCTGAGTCCTGACCATATGCTACTCTCTGATTCTTATCATATTGCACATCTTTGGTATAAGGCACACAGAATTGTTACAGGTTGCTGTTTATGATGATCTAAAAGAGTAAGTTAATGTTCCAGCATATGATAAATAAAATAAAGAATTGGATTATCTGGGTATTGTCACAAGTGAAAAGAGCTTTTTTGGCTTACAGAATCTGCCCTGGCTTGAAAAAAGTGTGCTTCTCCTCAGTTCATTCATTCACCTTGTGAACTGCAAGAATTGACATATGGTTTGCTTACTTCACTAGAAAGAAACTGAACTCTACAAATACCTATTCTCTGACAAAAGCTGATCTGACTTGCGTCAAGTTCAGTGCTCAGTGACATTGCAGTGATTTATTCTTTTTTCAGGTCTGACAGTCCCATCAATCATAACTAAACATCTGGGATGACTGAGTGGCCACTTTCCAGAAATCTTCCTTGAGATCCAGCTGTGCTATTACTGCTCTTCTTAGCATTTGTATTTTATTCTTTGTGATCTCTGCTTCCACAGATTTAGTTTGTGAAAGAATCTGAATATCTGTTATGTAAAACTCCTTGCTGTTCTGGTAACTGATATCTCTAGCTGCTAAAAGCACACACCACTTAGTGTAGTCATCAAAAACAAAACCAAAAAACTTAGTTTTATTGTGGTTGTGTGGGAGAGCTTGTGACATTTGAAGATGAAAACAATTAAAATTCACACAAAAAAGAAACAAATGTGTTTATATTTTTTAGTTTGTATGTGGTTTAAGTGTTACTTTTCATTGAACATGCATGTCTATGTGCAAGTTTAGAAAAAGAACAGAATCTTTGAGTGTCCCAAGAAGAAAACTTTTTGTATCACTGTCTTCAGCTGGATCTGCCTGCACCAGTTAAATAACTTCTGCAAAATGTAAAGATATCCTGCTGTTAAATGGTCTGGGTTGTTACCAGTTCTAGCCCAAATTTGCCCAACTGTACCATACTAGTCTGAATTTGCTGCTTCTGCCTGATTGGATTTCTGAGCAGACACTTGTTGGCTCTAAGTAGCTAATTTAATAGGTAGTGACAGATTTATTTGAGAGCTATCAGTGGGTAGAAATGTTACCTTTACTGTCTCTATAGTCTGAATAAAATCTCCCAGGTTACAAGCACCAAAAAGTATAATATTTATCATGTTCATTGTTTCAGTGAAACAGCAAAGAAAACTGGAGTTACACATGGAAGAATATATTAAATTGCCTTGTGCTTTCTCTCCTCCAGCTGGATGGTTGTTCCAATAGTGTCATGCAGCTTGCTGGATGGAGGAGGCTTTTGACTGATGTGACACCTGCTTTTTGTGTGTGTGACAAGGGGGTTAGCCAAGGCTGGCAAAAGGAAAGCTCACACTCGGCTCATGCACTGTCACCTCAGCTTTAGGAGTCAGCCAAGTGAAGATTAATTCAAATGATGGATGCTGCCTACGTATTCTGTGCTCAAAAAGTCCTTCAGTTACTTGAAATTAGAACTGTGCTGCTGTAGTATGTGCAGGCCCTTTCACCAAGGACTCCTGTCCTGGTCTCAGAAGTAAGTCTCCTCTGGATGACTTTGTTGATCACCCACACCTGTGTCCTTCCATTGCTACACAGGTGGCACATTCACGTATAGTACTGTCACAGTTCACTGCCTTCCCTTACTGAGGAAATGAACTCCAGCAATAAGTGTTTTTGGAAACTAAATATTATCTTCTTTTGTGTTGGTTTCTTTTAGTAAATACTTCTTAAGAATAATTATAAATATGCAAAGATGGCTCAATTTCTATGTCAATATTACTGCTATATGACTACTTCATGTATGAAAAATGAGTAGGTGTTAGCATAATAATAATAAAAATATATATGATCTTTCTTGAATAAGTGTAAAGTCTTCAGGAGAGAGCTTTAAATCCAGTGTTAAAATGACAGCTAAATTAGGAGTCTAGGTAGATGTTAGAAATGATGCACTTTGTTCCATTTATCTCATTCACCACAAAATATGTCCTGAATATTACAGATTCTGTCAAATATACTGTTACTGAAATTGATGAAATAAAAACATGTGCAGGAAGTAGTTAAACAAGGTACTAAATACTTATATCCACGTGTAAGTAATGTGATTTTAGAAAGATGAGCTTGGAAAACTTACTTTAAAATTTCCTTTGAGTATGTCATTTCTAAAATTGGGGCAATGCTGCATTAGAAAAATATAAGGGAGATTATTCAAATAGTGTTGAAGAAGTTTTAATCAAATGACTGGTAAAAAGTGTTAAAGAGAAAATGGCTGATAATCTAGTTTCTCACTCATTTTAAGATGTCTTGTAAATTAAATTGTGTTATGGAATATGATTATTATTTTGCAAGGAGTAGGTAATTATACTAATAAAACTGAAAAATTCACAATTTTTTCTGCTTAGAATATCTTACATCATGTAATTCTCAAGTTATTTTAGTGCAGATGAGCATCTGTTACTATTTGTTGGGCAAAGAACATCTAAGCTGTTCGGTCCCAGTAATTTTGTTGTTTGCCGATTCAAATCTCAAGACAAATAATGTCTGAGTCAGATATGCAGAATATATCCTGTAAATAGAAGAGTATGGCCAAAAAACCTCCCAAAAAACAACAATAACTACAAAAAAAAAAAAAGCACAATCCAAACATACTCTTAGCTGATTTCAGAGTGAAAAAAGCATATAGCAAGAAATTAATGACTGTTCTTGTCCCTGGAGCTCTTTCTTGTAGCAAAGGATGGAAACTCTGCATGGTTTCCAGGAGCCACTCAGCCATGTGCCTTTCTTTGTTGCGACAGTCCCCTGCCTTGTTGGGACAGGGTTAGTCCTAAGGGATATTTCCTTATTTTTATCCAACCTTCACTGAAATTAGCAATCAGAAGTTGTAATAAATAGATGTATCTCAATTTCTTTTGCCAAATGTTCCTTCAGGTTTCACTGGGACCAATAACACTGCATGAGCTTTTATAAACCTGAGTTTAATTCATGCTGTTTTCTATTTTAAATGGAGGTTTAGTATGTAGTGGACCTTTTTAAATTTTTATTTTGTTTCAGCCTGTATTCTGACATCTTTGTTTTTTTGACTCAGGAGTCATACTCTGGTAAGACTGCAACTTCTCTTTAATGTTATAAAAGAACATTAATGGCACAGGACCTCAGTTTCAAAGTTAACATTTGGCACCCGGGACATCCCAAAATTCAAGTGCTGAACTTTTTGGGATGAAAATCTTCTGAGGGATTCAGGCATTGATGTATTATTTTCTTGGTAAGGACTTTCACCACGAGGCTGCCAAAGAAATAAATGTTACCTTCTCCACTTTTTTCATATGCAGTTCTTGGAAGTGACAACTGGAACAGCAGTCTGTGGTATACAAAATGTAAGTGTACTTTGCATTGAGCTCCAGAAAAGGATTTTGGTAATGGGATGTCCTGTTTCTGGATAATGGGATTTAGAATGCTCTCCCTATTAAGACAAATACTGTTGCAATGCATATACAAAAATGACATTTTATAATTTAGTTCTGAAAAACATTGAGGCACTGATGGATAATCAGCTAATAATAGCGCTTTTCAGAATAACAGATTTGTATTCAAATGTATGAATTCTAACCCACTCCCGCTTTGAATGATTTGTTATCTGAGTGAGCAGCAGGAAATCATGTAGATATTTCACTGCAGCATCCTGAGGGAGCTCATAGTATTTTTGTTGTAGTTATTGTTTTCTTCTTGGTTTTAGAGACATTCTACATCCCTGTAAGTTTCTCTAGCAGAACTACAGATGTCTCCCATTATGTTTCTACAGTAACATAGGTCAGAACTTTATATGAAAAATAACAGAAAGCTATGAGCCTCATTTTCACAATGGTTATGATTGTCTAGAACTCAATAGGGCAATCCTTGCTGCAAGCATTTCATGACAGTCTCAATGAGCACAACACAAAGTCTTTATATTCTATGTAATGCCTCATCTTCAGAATATGGTAGGACAACGGATATCATATGATGCCCTAGAAAGAAATAACTAATTTTGACCTTTTCATGGTTTTCATTGGGAAGGAAGTAAACACAAATATTTTTCTTTCTCTTTCTTTAAAAAAAAATAGTAATGTGAAAGTATGGTTGTGTAAAAGCAGAAATTTTGTTCAAAGAAAGATATCCTTTGAGCAAAAAGTACATTTTTAAGAAATAAATGTGACCATTTGTAGTAACTTACCAGAAAGAAAGAAGAGCTACAGTGAACAGCAATACTGAAATTTTATGAATGGCAATGGTACTGCTAAATTAATTTTTTTTCAGTTTTTCTCTTAGTTGGATCAAATGTGTTTAAATTTATAAATTAGTAAGCAATTATTTACAGACAACAATTTGAAAATAAGTCAAAGAGAAGTGGTAGCATTTGCCTCAGTACTACTGGAAGGACTGAAAGTATACTTAGTTACATTAAGAAAACAGTTACAAGGATCTACGAAACTCATGCTGACATTTAGACAGAAAGCACATAAGCATCTTCAGGCAAACAAATTAGTAAGCCTAGCTATGAATAGTAAAGCCTCCCACACTATCTTTAAAGCAGTTACCCACTTACCTAGTATGATGGGCAACCAAATGGGATATTACAGAATGAGCAAGAAACTCTAGAAGAAAAAATGGCTCCCTAAGGTGCCATTTAAAGTAGTATCTATCTATTAAGATAGTTTGAGCTTTTTTTCCCTCTTAGCTGATATAACATCAGAGAAAGAAGTTTTTGACTTGACCTGAAATCCTTGATGTGATTCTTAGAAATCAAGGAATGCTAGAATTGCTAGAATCAAGATACATCTGCAGGGGGTTAGGCTGAAGATATTTTTTTTAATTATTATTTATTTATTTTTGTGAAAAGCTACCGCTGTTCTATCAGAACTTAGCAAAAATTCATTTTGTCTTGTTGAGTGCTGAAATGTATTGTCCTAACTCATACAGGTCATGGAAAGCCATAAAGAAGAAACTTGACTCAACCCAGCTTGCTCCATCAGTCTAGGAAAAATCTGTTTCTGTGAAAAGAAATTCTAAAAGTGTTAGGAGTTGAGATTAATCTAAAAATCTGCCAGATAGAGTGAAAATTTGAGGAGGTGCACAAATGAAAAGCAAGAAGGCAAATAAATAATACACCTGGAGAAGTTCATGGGATTTTTGCTTGGATTGAAGTCCAGAAGAGTCAGTAGAATATTGCCAGTACATTCAGAATAAAATAGGAATTTTAGAAAAACAAAAGGATTTGGCAGTGTCATGTCCAGGAATGAAGAATAGGCCGAATAAATTAAGTAGGTCACGGGATTGACAATGAAATCGTAATTCAAATGTAAATCATTGGAGACCTAGCAGTGGTACACATTGTTAGTATTTTGTTTGTTTTGTTTTGTTTTGTTTGTTCGTTTTTCACTGAGGTAGCTATATTATAAGCAGGAAGCATGAATTACTTTATTGAATATCCAAAGATTTTTTGGATGTCCTGTAACGTCTTATGAGATTATCAAGTACCATTTTCAGATGTGCCTTTGATCACTAAAATGATACATAGGACATCATTATGCTTCCTAAATGTTCTCAGTGCAGTGATTTCAATACAGTAGTTTGATAACCAGTTAAGTGGTATTCTAAACATTTTATGTTTTTCATATTTTCAAGAAATATCAATAAGTGAATAGTGCTATGTGGTCAATTTCTGATCCTCATGTGTAATGATTGGTAAAGGAAGATAAATCAATCTGGAATGGTTTGGATATGCAAAAATGTCAAAGTATCATGAGATTATGTACAGTCTGTAAGCAGTGGACCAGTAATTTGTAGTGAAAGTCATGAGGCCTTTTGTTGTACAGACCTTTTGTTGATTTGTCAGAGGAAAACTTTTTTCAGTTTCTGTTTCAGAACATACTATTCTTGTATGATATAAAAAATCCTCACAGGTAGCAGTAAATAATTCTTGACTCTAGTTACCTAAATGAACTCACTGAAACTTAGTGAAACGTCTGTAACAACACTCAGCAGCACTTGCAAAGAATTTTTTGCAGTAGTAGCAAATGGAAACAGCAATATTTAGTCTGACAAGCCTTAACTCCAGTCACTGCCAGCCCATTTTCAAAGGAAAAAATTGCAGCCTGACTCAGGATAAATATTATAAGGACCACTTTGAGGTAAATCATTCATAAAGGAAGACTGTTCACCAAGATTATGTTTCTGATTCAAATGTAGTAAAAAGTTTTTAAATGGGCTCATCTGTTTTCTTGAAAGACATTTGAATAAGCAAATACCTGTAGATCTTTCTTTTTTGGAGCCTTTGTTTAGGCAGTAGCTACCACACACAACGGCAGGGTAAAGGCAGCTTTAATACCCTTCACAGTTCCCAACAGCTGGATGTAATGTGCAGCTCTGTCAAGAAGCCTGTGTAAGCCCAGCAGCGTAAATGAGATGGTGACAGATCAGCAACAACTGCTCTTCAGAATGTGCTCACCATCAATGTTGCTGACAACATCTTCCAGCTCCACGGGTCTCCCTTCATTTTTTGGATACTTTCCCAGTGCCTTTCTATTTAACCCTTGAATCCCTGAGCTGCAGACATCTTACATTGACTGGCTTTCCTTTGCTTGCAGTTTTACTTTTCTTATCTCACTGGATTTCCTTCCATATCTTTTTTTACAGTTTCCACAGCACAAATGCACCTTTCTCAGATGTTTGTGCTGAGTTTACACAGTCATGCCAGGTCACTGCTTGGTTGTGGATCAGAGAGAATTGATCATTCAGGAGGGAGGTTGCCAATCTGGCAGGTGACAGGTAGGCAGTGTATTCCCACTCTGTGTAGCTTTCTCACTTCCTGTCTTTCAACAAAACATAAATCCTTGCTGAGTTAATTATGTCATTTTCTTAGAATATTCTGAGATAACATACTATCTGATATATTCATGGTAATATTTACCTACAGGAGTTTTCTTATCTTGGGACTGTATCTTTAAAAGAAAAGAAAAAAAAGTAATTAAAAAAAGTATCAACATTTATTTCATTATAAGAGAAACAAGACCCAGAGTGTAAAACCATATGCCAGAGTTCTATAATTTTCTGTTAATTGTCTTCAAAGATGTTGTAATTTGCTTTCCTCTGGTTTTAATTCTAGAGTGGGATTTAAGAAGGAAGAACAGCCTCTTCTGTGCTCGCTGACTTCAGTGCATGAAATGATATCTCCGCTACTCTTCTAGCTTTCAAAGCTGAGCTTCCAGAAAAATAGAGAACTTCTTTTATTTCTTCTATATACTGTTAGCAAAATCACTAACTTCTCTCCTTCTGTTCTTTCCTTCCAATACAGCAGGAAATTGTATATTTATCTTCGAATTTTTCTGGAGAAATACAGAACTAGTATATCTTTCATCATTATGGATGCTGGATAGCTACAAAAAATATATACATACAATGATGTGACAAGCAACAATACAGGTGAAACTGCTTCCTAATTACACATAAAACTGTAAGGACTTGCATGTGATGTGTTCCAAAGCATGTTCATTTACATTATGATGAATATTTTCTAGTAGAATATGATTGATTACTCACATGGCCATTCACACAGATCAGTACAAACCATGCTTTTAAATTCATATTATTTCTTACACATGATCTGTTTTGTTTTGTTTTCAACCCCTTTGCTGTTATCTAACTATCCATTGGTTGCTCATGTTGGATTCTTAAAGATACTCTGTGGCATTCTTTTAGAGAAATGGATTCAACTGTGTAGATATCATAGGATAAGTTAGGATGCAAAATCAGTGAAATAAATGTTAAAAATTCTGGTGATTTAAATATGTTAAGAAATATTGTCTCTGAAATATGGTCATCAGAGAGCTCAACTTTACCAGGTTGTTTAAAAAAGTCTAATGAAAGACCTTTTTTTCACTTTATTTATTTTAATTTATTTAATGATCTTAATATTGTCAAGGCTATACTGGCAAAGAATCATTTTCAGTTCAGCCAGACAGTTCACCTTTCTGTCCTGTGGGAATTATACTGAGGAACTAAAAAAACCAAGCCAACACACACACAAAATCCTACAGTTTTGTTTTACCTGTTTTTTTTTTTGTTGTTGTTTTTTTTTAACCATTATGGAAGAATATTGGGCATAAGGACAATTACTTTAAAATGCAATGTCAGAAGAACTACTGCTGCTTCATACTGGCAACTCATCATTAAATAATCTACTGAGAAGAGTATGCCAACAAAGTCTTTAGGGTAATGCTAATAGAAAACTGGTCAGTGTGATAGTCTTGTCCTTGACATTTACAGTAGTTCTATTTTATTACTTCAGCTGATATTAGCACTGATTTATATTTTATTTAAACTTGCAATGGTAAATACTCAATTGTGTTTAATAAGAGGCATTGATACAGCCTCTTAATATAGACAAGCCTATTAAATATCTATCCATAGGTTTTTCTTTTCAAATAGATGTCTGAAGATATTAAAATCATTATGAAAGAGAATTTACACTTTTGAAATGTCTTTGCTCTTTTTTTTTTTTTAATTGATATCTAGAACACCAAATAAACACCTAATGGTTATTATAAACTTTCTGTCTTAGCAAGAACAAGGAAAAGACAGGGAGCAAGTATCTCAGCTTATGGAATTAGCTTCTCTTTTAATGAATATGTAAGTATATCCAAATAGCTCCTTTTTTCCCTTCAGACACCCATTTTACATGCACACTTCTGTCCATTAGTTAGACAATCTGTGGTACACTCTGAAATGCTTCTGCTCTTCATTACCATCATTTGTATGCTAGAATATCACCAAGCACAGAGTTACCTGACATTAACTACAAGTAAAAGTAGAATCTGACCTCACTGGGCTCTTTCAAGGACTCCTTAAGAGCCATTAAGATGCTTGTTGGCTTGTATACAAATAATTCTCACTAACCCAGTAATTTACTATGAGGTTATTCATATCATTTCACTATAATTATCATATCTTACCCTACATTAATGATCTATCCAAGGTGCTCACCCCTCACTGCAAGAAAGACATTGAGGCCCTGGAGCAGGTTCAAAGAAGGGCAACAAAGCTGGTGAGGGGTCTGGAGCACAGGTCTTATGAGGAGGGATGAAGGAGTTGGGATTGTTCAGTCTGGAGAACAGGAGGCTCAGGGGAGACCTTATTGCTCTCTATAACTACCTGAAGGGAGGTTGTAGTGAGCTGGGGTTTGGCCTCTTCTCTCGTGTAACTAGTGATAAGACTTGAGATAGAACAAGCTGCTCCAAGGGAGATTCAGGCTGGACATTTGGAAATACTACTTTTCTGAAAGAGTGGTCAGACATTGGAACTGGCTGCCCAAGGAGGTGGTGGAGTTACCGGCCATGGAGGTGTTCAAGGAATGTTTGGATTTTGTGTTGAGGGATATAGTTTAGTGAAAACTATTAGTGATAGGTGGATGGTTGGACTGGATGATCTTGTAGGTCATTTCCAAACTTGGTGGTTCTGTGATTTCTGTGATTCTGCTCTACAATGTTTCTTACCTGCATTTTTCTGTGTCAGTCAATGGAATGTGTACAAAATGTTGTTAGTATGTCTCAAAAATCTTACTATCTGAAGATATCTACTTTTTTTTATTATTATTTTTATTTTCTCCAAGGCTGAAGACAGGCAGGGTCAATGTTGCTTTCATTAAGACGGTTTTAAAACGGTGATCAGTTTTCTTGGAACTGAACAGAGTCCAGAAAAGCTGAGAATTAGCAAACCTCCTTCTCCACAAAAAAGCAAAAATGAGCAAAAGCACCTAATTTTTTTTAAGTTTCAATGTTTTCCCTTTCTCTCATTAATTTCTGCACTATGCCCCTCTTACTAATAGGACAAAGAATACCATGGGAGAAAAAAAAAATTAAAAAATTAAAAATTATTCTGAACATTTCATATTTAGAAATATTTTAAAGATGTGGTATCTAGATTATTTTAATGAACATACATGCCATTTTCAGATTTCTTGTCAGAAAAAAAAAAAATCTAATTGATATAATTTCTGGACTTTACTGTAGTATCATTTGATCTCAATCTGAAAGCGGACTGAAGCCATTCATAATAAAACTTCTTGAGATTTGAAGCCATTTGGACCAGTTAGCTTTCGCATTAAATAGTAGAAACCCTAAAATTACTATTTCAGATGCGACAGCAGGTAATGAATAATTCATGATTAAGGCTTGAGTGCCTAGAATAAATAAAAAATTACTCCTTTCAAGAGGCTGAGAGTGAATAATAAAATAAATACAGTTTGAGATCATCAGTTACACTTTAATGAACATTACTGATAAAATTATCTTCCTTATCTGGAAGGAGAGAAGAAAATATGTGTATCGGACTCAAACATGCCATGGGAATAAAAATTAATTTTATAACATAAAATAAAGACATTAAAAATAAACCTTTAAACATAGATGTTCTTCAATAAAATATTATATGTATTTCAAGATATATATGATATTTCATAAAATTATTTTTAATTTTTGTGTGTATTTCTTCTAAACAATGTAGATACCACATGCATCATGCCACATGTAATAATGTTTGTTGTGCTTTGAAATGCAGAACAAGAGGAGAGAGAAAGAAGGCTAGTAGGGAAGATGAAGCAGGTTTACAGGAAAACTAAAAATGCAGAAGACCAGTGACCTACTGATCTCCTGCGTTTACAATATATTAAAAAACAAAAACAAAAACAAAGAACAGCTGAAGGGCTTTCTGAAGAGAATGCTTTCCATTTATTTTTATTTTTTATTTTTATTTTTTGTAAGTGAAATAATGCAGTTATTGAGATTAAGAAAACTACGCTAAAACAGAGGAAAAGGAAGAAGACTAAAAAGAAGAGAGGATTTTAACGTATAACTCCAAATTTAAGGAGACAGACTTTTTGAATTGTATCCACTCATCCTCTAACATAAATTGTGAATTACAAAACTTTAATGAAAATATTCTTAAAATTGAATTAATCAGTCTAATATAGGTAGATTAGGAAATTATACATTAATTGTAAAGTATTAATATTAATTTTTAATTTACCTTAAAGAACACTATTAAAATAATTAATTTCCAGCTCCACAAGAATGTCACTGATATAAACATGAGACAGCATAGTAAATGAATTCTCTCTGAATCTTCTTTCTTTTTTTTTCTTTTTTCTTGTTTCCAAGATTATACGTTATTTTACTTTTGTATTTAACTTTCAGTAAACCTTCAATGATTTCCTGTATCAATAGGAAAAAATAAACAGCAATTTTTCCATATTTAAGGCAAAAAACTGGAATGTGGCATATGCTGAAGATTTTTCCCCTTTAGAAAAAAATTTGAATTCTAAATATGCTGTCATGATTTTGCCTTTTTTGTGGACTTCTTTCTGCTGATAATTTTTTCTGATGTGCTCTTTGAATTACTGAGAAAGCACAAAAAAGGATGAAGTGAGCCAAGAAAACCTAGTTTTTCATACCTTATTCATTCAGTTTGAGACATCTGACAATTAAAACTGAAGCCAAATGCCTACAAATGTACTGAGGCATCTAGTTGCAATGGGAATTTTGTAAAAATTTTGAAAAAGTAAAGTGGAGACTGTGTTCCATACCTCCAAGTGATTTACTCATTTGCTTCTTTCTTTCATATCCTTAGAAAGAAACACCTGTTTTTACTTTCAAAGTCTTACTGCTCCTAACACATTTGGAACATCTATGCTTGTTGTTACTGCTTCTGCATGATACGCCTGCATCATTTGTACCCCTTGTTCCTGTTTAACAATTCCCTCTGCAGTTTAACTAGGTCTTTTTGAATTTTTAGCATTTAGATTTCTCATATTACTCTTCTTAGGTTAAGATAATGTCACTATCCACCTTGCTGATGAAGTTAACATTTGTTGGAATCAAGTGCAGTGTGAGCAGTAAGAAACTGTATGCCTGTCTGGGGAAGTTGGGTTTCTGGAGGTTGTCTAGATCAGAAACATCTATGAAGAATGATGTAGGAGCACTCAGTCCAGAGAACTGATGGAAAATAAGTCACAGGCTGCATGTTGTCATGGTTTTACATTTTTTGGTTTTCAGTATTCCACATCAACACATCATGTAGTGCACTGGAACTAAAGTGTTAATACTCTAGCTCCATGTACCTATCCCTGTACATAATGGAAGTCATGGGATCTGACCCTTCCGGGGGGGGGGGGGGGGGGGAAATGCTCACTTAATGCTTGGCAGTGGGTTTTGGAGGTTGTGTTTCCTAGCCATCCCAAGCCTTTCAGGTTTGACTTGGTCTCGGGAACTCTCTCTCATATCTTATTTGATTTATTAGTTTCAATTTCAATTAGATCTTATTATATTGTGTTATTTTGCATTTCCAATATCATAGTTAGTAAAATAAGTTTTCCTCCATAGATTGTTGCCACTGTTGTTTTTCTTCCCCTCCTTCCTTCCCATTTTGTGTGGGGCCAGAGTGGGGGTAGAGGGACAGGGGCAGGGGCCTACTGCCCCCTGTCACAGGCATAGATTGATCTAATTAACGCCATGACACACGTTCTCACCTTATGCTTCTCTGAGCTATGTGCTCTCTTGAAGCCAATAATTTCACAGGTGCTTGTTAATAATTTATCTACAGAATTGGTCAGTGTGGCAAATCTCATGTCTTATTGAGCAATCCCTATATCAGGCAGATTATATAACTGATAAAAATGGCAGCTGTCTGGACTAGTTCCATTAAATTCTAAGTATTTACTCACCATTACTCAATATAACTGCAATGTTAGCCATTCAGATATCACACATGCACAGGTGCACAAAGCTGTATCCTAATGTGAGCATATTATCCTTACAAGAAAGCCTTCAAGAAAACATTAGCCACTTA
Organism: Perdix hodgsoniae; assembly: GCA_035772895.1. NCBI lineage: Eukaryota > Metazoa > Chordata > Aves > Galliformes > Phasianidae > Perdix > Perdix hodgsoniae. Next base: position 1,259,382 of record JAPSGF010000039.1, read on the forward strand.
TTTTCGACATATTTTGCATTTCCATGTTCATTTCCAGCACTGTCAATCTTACAGTCAGCTGAACCCAGTAGAGCAGGAAAAATCTCTCCTTTTCCCTTTTTCTTTGAGCATTGTAATTCAAATGAACTCAGGAGAAGAAAAGACAGTTTATACTGTACACTAAGCTGTCCAAGGCATCAGCAAAGTGGAGAAAACTCTTTTTTGACAACATGATTTCTTTTTTTTTTCTACCAAAGTGCTTGTTCCATTGTTGTGCTCTTCTTTTTCCTTCACAGATCTGCCAGCTCTTCCCAGAAGGAGACTGAGAACCGACAGGAGGAAATTGAATGCACTTTAAATGTGAAATCTGTTATCAGAGTAGCAGTCTTCACAAACTCAACTTTTCAAAGCAGGAAATGTATATTTGCACATGTTTGTATAATATAGTATAATAGGCCCTTAATTTTCACTGAGGCCTCTGTAGTGTTGTGCTATAAATATTTCATAATCATGTAGCCATGTCTCCATCTCTGCATATATCATCTTCAAATATGCAGGAAATATTGCTGTTTATCATGCCCAGCAGCCACTTAATATGTTCATCAGGATGGGCTTTAGTACTGCAGGCCTCTTGATCAACCCTGTGGATACTTTATTGCTGTTTTTCTTCACTCAGCTATTCTCTTAACTGAAAAGTGGTGCAGGGGACTTCTTCCACTGTAAGGAGAGGGTCTGTATTAGCTACATGAAGCCTTGTTTAAACCTGCAAAAGAGCACTGACACTATCAAGTCAGATGCCTGGATATTGAGTATAAGTCTCTTATATAATGACTGAAACATCCAGAATGTAATTCAGTACGTTTTGAAAAATGTCAGTGCTTTAGATTTCTGTTGTACTGAGGATTTTATCAGTAAAAACTATATGGAAGCTCTCTCACCAACATTTTTCTTCCTTCTGTTCTCCAACTTATGGTTTTGGAAAGTTCTTAACTCTCTTTGAAAATGTTTCAGGAAATCTGTTTAGTGGGTCTGCTGCACCAGTGAATATTTGGGCATTCAGCACACAAGGGCACCTGTGCTAGAAAGCAAAGGATCACAGAAGAGCTAAGGCTGGAACAGATCTCTAGAGATGGTCTAATTCTTCTGCTAGGGCTAGAGCAGGCTTCCCAGGGCCATGTCTACTCATCTTTTAAAGGCGTCCAAGGAGGGAGTCTCCACAGCTTCTCTGGGCAACATGTGTCACTGGTCATTTATAAGTGAAATTATGGAAATTAATTTCATATTAATTCATATTAATTCAACTATTAATTTTATCTCCTCCAGAATAAAACCAAACATCCAACATATGTCTAATAAAATCTGTCTTAAAAAAATAAATTCTGATGGAAGTGCTTAGTTTGAAACAAATGAAGAGGAGTACAGGTTCTTTGAAGTGGATTCATTTGATGCTCCAACACAAGCATAAAAATATTTTATGTCAAATTAATAGCTGCATGAGGTTATTATTTAGATGATAATTTTGGTAATCAAATAAGATTTTTCCTATTGAAAGTAAAGTTTGAATTCTCATTTTTACTTTTACCCTGTGGCAGTTATTGGTGAGCTTTGAATAGCCATATGCTACATTTAAATAAAATCAGTTCATAAGCATCATATAAGGGTTCTGTAAGAATAAGAATGAAGGCTTAAATGTGCCTTGCAAAGTTACTTCTCTGGTAAATTTTTGAGCTGTACATAAAAAACAAAGGAATAAAACTGATATAGAACTGCAATTGTACCAGAGCCTTGGACTGCAAGGCAAAGGATCCAGGATTCTCTCCTTTTCTTCAGCTGATTCTATACTTCTGCAGTACCTATAATACTCGCATGACCTTTCCTTCTGAGGAGATAAATCTGAAGTGAAAAGAATGAAAACAGGATTCAACCGTAAAGCAGTTAGCTATTTGATAGAAAATAATACAGAGATTATGATAAATAATAACTTTTTTACATGTATATATTATTTAATATCTATGTTTCTGATACAAAGATTTTATTTACAGTGTGAATTTGTAGACTGATTATAGATTTTGCTAAACTAGTAGATTAAAGATATAAGCCTCTTAAACCACGATGATTAAGTAAAACACCAGTTAAAATGATTTCAGTTTCTCTCCATTCATTTGCTGTGAGACCTGCTTTGAAGCTAGAAACTATGAGCACACAACTTCTTAGTTATTTTTTATCACAGTAACTAGAATCTATCTGAAAGATGCTGGTCATATCCACTTTTCTACTGATGATGACGCATAACGTGTAGCTAAGAATTCCAAGAATACTGATATACACAAATGCTTGCTTAGATATATATATATAGAGAGAGTACTATCCTAAACCGTAGAAGGTGTACTGTCAGTTTTTGATAGCCCACAGGAAGATTACACATTAAATATTGCAGAGACACCATTATTTCATGAGCCATTTGAAATCAGGTGGTGTCTGTAAAACACTGAACTATATATATATATGGATATTATACACATGTAATATTCTTATATACTTGTACAAATACTTAAATGTATCAATATGTAGATGCATTCCATATATATATATATATATATATATATATTGTGATTTGATTACTGCTGCCATAGGGACTGCTACATTCTCTAGGAAAGCAAATGATACAACTTATTCATTAGTTAATTACAGTATTTGCATACCTGCTTATAAAATGTATAAAGTATTTCTAGATTTGAGAATTCATAGATTTTGAGTAGCTTAGTTTGTAAGTGCTTCATATTACCTACATTATGTTAGAATGGCACACTGAAACTGTAAGAGGACAAATGAAATTGAAACATTAAATTTAATAGAGTTATAAAAATATGTACACTCTTTATACAACGAATAATTAGACAGTAAAACTCCTAATCAAAAGATTATGGATAATTGTCTAGTAGGATGAAAACAACTGAATATAAGTGAGTAATTATTATACCCTGCGGAATTGCATTAACTAATCTGACAATTTATAATGGATATTATAAATTATATATATATATATACTCATTCCAAAGGATCAAATATAAGCTTACCTGTTCAACAAAGTAGAAGAAACATTCCCTACATACAAGTGTTTGCATAATTATCAATTATGTATTTGGAGAGGCATCAATTTTAAGCCCAAGAGAGATTGTTAAGATCATGTCACCTGACCTTTGAATAACTATGCGCAGCAGAAAGTCTTTAAATCATTCCTGACTCAGCCCTTGATTACTAGCTTTATTTTAGAAAGAAGCATTTTAAACTGTTTTTTTTTTTTTTCCTACTTTCAGACTCTAACTTCTTATAGAAAAATTGCTGAAGACCTTTTCTTGCTATGCTGTTATTCAGAGAGAATAAAGAATCTTTTCTATTTCCATCTCAGGTAATTTTTACGAATATAATGTAGACAACTTTTTACATCCTATTTGTTAAGCTGTAAATCTGTCATGGTTGGATTACTTTGTCCCAAGAAAATGATCATAGTTAAATATATTTGTATGTGAATCTAAGATTCAGGTTTGAATATTTCAAAAATATGAAGATTTTAAACTGTGAGTTGATAAAATCTCTAAATCTAAAATTTGCGTAAATTATTTTGAGACATTTCTATTTGATACTGACTTTTTTCCAATTTTTAAATATTAGTTGCTTAGCACTAGGGAAAAATCACTGCACTGGGGAAAACTTTCTTTTGACATTTAAAAGAAAAACAGAGAAGACTATTTCAACAATTTATTCTTCACAAAAGTATATGAAATTCAGGTTTCCATCCAACTTTTCAAAAATAATATTTTTTGAATAAATTGTTCTTTTTCTCTGAAAAAAAAAAGGGAAATAACAATCCAATTCAATATTAGAGATTTAAATATTTGTTTCTCCCTATGCTACATATTTTTTGTTATCACATCAGTTTTTCAGCTCTTTTTAAAATGTCTATTTTTCCCATCTTTTAAGAATTTACACATTGGACTCATTGTTATCAGCTGATAATTTTACTGGTTCCTCCTAACACCTTAGATTCTACTTCTCCATTTCTACCTAGTGGTTTTAAAATACTTTTTTCTCTGTTGACATTTATTTTGTACTTTGAAGAGAAATTTTTGTTAGAAATGTTCAGTACTGGCACACTGGTTTCTATCTGCAAATAGAGATCACATATGTATATATTTATATGAACTGTAGGTTCAATACCTTTGTATAAGGTATCCAGGCCTGTGAAAAGCATGTTGCAAACAGCAACAAAAGTGTGTTTACTTACTGGTGGAGACTCATATAGGTCCTAAAACTGTGACAGATCTAGTTTTAACCAGATAATTCAATCTTAAAATATATATATATATATATATCCTTAGTTTCCAACCGTGCAATCCTTAACATTGTAAGGACTTTCAGGAGGATATTTTTTTCATCACCATCCCTGTTTCTCTTTATGTAATGTGAAATGAAACTTTTGTTATGACAGGAAGTGATATGAAATCATTGAGAGTTATCTATCCTTAAAGGTCTATTTCTTTCTCTAAAGGAACTCAGGTATTTCTTTATGAGTCTTAAGGAAAGCATACTATTTTCACGCCATCGGCATTTGTTCAGCTATAATCAAGACTGTGTCAGAATTTAGTAGTTTATTAAGTGACAAAGATCTATGTGCTTCTCAACAGAAATTTGACAAGCAGCATTTTAATCAATATATTTTAAAAGCTATTTCCTCAAAATAGGAAAACAGAAATATTTTTTAAATTATGCATATTATTTCATTCTGAAATATTTCAGGCTAGAAATAAAATATGGCACTTTCTAGAGCAGCACTGAAACTCAAGGCCAGCTGAGAACTGTTTTATTAGTATTAAACATCTTCAGACATATATTAAGAAATATCTTTAAAAATCCACCTCAGTAGACATTTACCTTGTTACAGGCAGAAAATATATACAAGCTTTTGAAAATTTAGCACTAGGTATTAATTTGCCCTCACCTCCCTGTTTGGCTCTCTCCTCTCAGCTATTCAAAGATGCCTAAAATAAATTAATTCAAAGAAAATAAGCTGTTAAGTTTTTTAGAATACTTCCTGCCAATTTTTACCTGCTTCAGACAAATACATGCAAGGATTGCTATCACGTTTAGAGCTGTCTAGCTTCATCTACTCACATCATTGATAACCACTATATTTCCTCACATTTTTTATGCTTTTGAAGAAGTCTCAGAACTCCTTGCCTGTTCTCACTACCTTTTGGAATCAGGAAGGATTTTGTCAAAATTTCTGCTTCTTAAAGATTTCTGTCACATTCCTCTCCTTGGCTGTCTTGAACTTCTTTCATTAGCCCTATATGATGGGCAGGATTATTTACGTTATTACAAAGGAGTGAGTTACCAGCTGCCTAGGCATGGCACATTTTGGTGCAAGGATGACAGGCAGCATTACATGAGAGTACATAGATGAAGAGTTTTCTGGTATTCTAGGAGCTAGAGAAAGCTTTGATAGCTGACCAGGATATAGCAAGAGAAGGAATCTTTTTGGATGCCCTAATTGGTAGATTTTAAGACATTGAGGGTGGATTATGAAAATTGGCTCCAATGCTTAGATGCGACCTTACCTCAGATCAATTGGATATTTATTTTAACTTTATCTAAGATGGGATATTCCTCCCTCCCTAAAGATTTTCTTTTATATTGCCTCCAATGAGACTGTTTTCTTCTTTCTCTACCAACTGTCTTCCTGCTTTCTTGCTTTCTTTCTTTCTTTTTATTTTCCGTTTCCTTTTTCTGGACTCAGGATATTTTCCAAAGTCTTCTGTGTCATTCTTCTTCAGCCAGTCTCTAATTTGCCTCTCCCTTTCTTATAGGACTGAGATGTGGTATCTGCTGAGTTTTTTGAGCTTAATGTAGTCCAAAACTAGTTTTTCTTTAAATAATAGGGGGAAAATTCTGATCTAAAGCTGCTTAAGTTTGATTCAACTGGTCTGAAAGGCATTCCTTTAGATTCATCCTTATTAAAATGAAGTCAACAGCATGTACTTACAGCATTTGATTTTCTGTTTCAAATGGTCTTAAAATAGATTAAATAACAAGACTGATTCTGCTAACTCTGTCGCATTTCACAAAGGAATACACAGGTTGATAATTTGTTCTTTCTGGGTTTCTTTTTGAGACTAACTTTAGTTCCTACACTTCAGTGATCAAAGTCCCAACATTTATTTATCCACCACATCAGATTTTGTCCAATACGTAGACTTTGCTTTCACAGGAATATCACTAATTACGTATTCGGTTCTACTGTTTTACCACAAAAGCAGCAATAATTACTGTATTTCAGTTCCATAATTTATACACCGCTGATTTGATCACCTATATGCTTGGCTAGAAAGGCATATTTTGTTCATAAACTTTATTCTCTTGTGGCAAACTTAATTTTGGATTTTCTGTTCACATGGTGTTAGTTAGGGATTCAGGCTTTGAACTTCTCTACTTTCTTGGGGAATTTATTTGAGTTTTATTGTTGGATTTATATTTGAAGTCTTCCACAGCACCTAGATCAATTTTATCTTTTGTTCTGAAACACAGACCATTCTTTCCCTAAGGCAAATTAGGACTCATTCCCTCCTAGCAATATGAAAACGTGTCTTTTCTGAGTCTCCTCAACTAATCTGCATAATAAGAAGTTCTTTAATACATATTCTTTTCTCTCTTTGAATTTCTTCAGTGCACCTTATATATTTTATCTAAGTGTGGATTTTAAACAAACTTGACACATACTTCAGCAGTTTCATTGGATTCAATTGCACGTATGCCTTTTCACAGAAAAACTGACCAATAGTAATCAATCATTTTGAACTGACAACAGGTTTGAGGTACCCAAATTCTTGAGCAGATCAAAACTGTGCTTTGCAAAAACTGCAAGGCAAGTTAATGAGTTTCAGATAGCTTTCTGTTTGAACAAAAGCACTCTATATGCAAATAATTGAATTGGAATGGAACTCCTTTCAGTGATTTTTAGCATTCATGATGCAATCATTTGAATTTATTTCTTCTGACAGAATAGATAAACATTTGGTATGGATGTTTATGAGGAGTTCTTAAGTAGATATCACAATGATTTTCATTATAATAGCTATGAAGAGCATGATATTATTATAAATTAAAAGCGATGCAACGGTGAAAATGCACTTCAGGGACAAAGCTGGGATTACATCAACATTACACTTGTTTTCACAGAAGTTCCTCTTGTATCTCACAGACGGGTGGAAAAAAAGGCAGTCTTAACAAGAGAAAAGGATGTACAGCCTATGAATTTTTCACTGCTATTTCTTTTCAGAGACTATTGATTTAAACAGAGTTAAAAAGAAAAAAAGAACAATGAAAAGCAGGTAGGAGTTATATAGGTTTTTTTGTTGTTGTTTTGTTTTGTTTTCATTTGTTCCTTCTGCTGTCAGCATATACTTTTTCCACGGAAATTTGCCAAATTAAATGCTAAGGCCTAACATTTCTCTAGTCCCCCCAAAAGGGTACACTGAATGAACAGGAGATGTAATCATTAATATTAAATTAAAAATATTAACATATTAAATTAATTAATTAAAAAAAACATCCTAGTACCTGAAGGCTTATATTCAGCTCTATTATTACTAGAAAGAAATATAACATGGTGAGCATATTTTTATGCACATTTGGTTTAGAATATCTAGAAATAGGATATTGGACTGGATAAACTGTGAGCTGGAAATTCTGTGATAATTTTCTTAATTTATGGCCATACTATCACTGCTGTCTTAGTTTGAATTTGTTGCACTACTTGAAACAAGAATAGAATTATCAGTGACAGAAAATTGTGTGCATGTGTAAACTTGAGACAAATTACCTGTCTCTACTGACCAGAAGCAATTTGTAGTTTCATTTACAAGTAATTTTTTCTTTTTTTTATGAAACACAATTTGGCTAGACAATGAGACGCTCCCCATCCTACTCAGATTGTCAGCTATGTTGGAAGGGAAAAATGCAGATTTTACTTATGAGGATAAGTTTCCAGAAAATCTATAAACTATTTCAGTAAGAACAAATGGATGAAATAGAGACTCATAATATTGTAAGGGAAAGCCAAAGCACAAGCATACGAAAACACTGCTCACCTCCCTGTTAGGCAGAAAATGTGTCTAACACAAGAGACTTCTACCTCAAACTAAGAGTCTTCTGCAAATGGCATCTTGGAAAGCAATTGCTGACATACCAGTGCCTGGGCTAAAGGAGAAATATCAATATTGGGCTTGAATACCATACATTTAGACACTAAGTATATATTTTCACCTGTATTTGCAAGGAGATTCATTTGAGAAGTTTGCTTTTTTGTTGTTTTTTTTTTCAATCTTGAGAACTTGGAAGAGATGCTGAAAACAGAGAAGACTAGAAAAGTAAACTAATAGACCAGCGAGTTTTCCTCCAAATTAATATATGTACACTGAATGGATATATAAAAATGGGTATTTTTTTTTGGTTCCCAGCCACAGAGACTAGAAACTCTACATATAGTTATACTAGACCCTAGCAAAAAAGAAAGTTTCTTAAACCATTAGAGCTGGCTGGCTGGCTGTTTCACTGAGTAGAGAGCCTGATCTTCAATATCCTATAATAAATACAATACAAATAAATAAAGTTGTTTCATACAACAGTGCCTAGATGTAAAAATCATGCATCTTCCTGCTTATGAGAAAGCTGTACTTTGTTCTAAAAATGGTGTTGTAAAAATGGTAAATCAGAAAATATATCTCTTTTATACATCCTGTAGTATTGCAGAATCATCAGAAAGAAAAAGAAAGTGCACCACCAGGCCCCAACAATATCTGACTTGCTAGAGATACAGAACAAATCTCATACCACTGAAAATTTTTAGGAAGCAGAATATTTTCCGGAAGTAACAACAAAATTGACACAGCGTGGAAAAGCTTCTTAGAATAATCTGCTTTAAAACATTTTTACTACAGATATTAACATACTGCATTTTCAGTTGAAATTTGTTTGTTTTTTTTTTCAGGATCTTACAGGAACAGAAATCAGTGCCTAAATATTTCAGTAAAAATTCTCAATTGTAAATAAGCAACTTTGATTTGCACTGTAATTATATTATTTACAAAATTGGGGGATTTTGCTTCAAGTTTAGACTACAGTTTTGCTTTCTATATTAGCAATTGCTAAATTATTATTATGGAACTTTAATTGTTAAGGCACTAGAATTTGTATTGCAAGATCCACTTGGAATTCAAGTGAGTGAAAAATAAGACATTACATAAAGCACTGCAGAAGTTTTCAGCACTTAATAAATCCTATGATTTTTAATTTTATAATCAAAACTGCTTCTGTTGCCATCACATACAAACATGGGATTAAGGCATGGCAGAAAAGTCAGCACTTACAAGAGTGACAACAGTCATCAAGAATGGGAACATCAGCAATGATAATCTCCAAAGTCATGCATAAGTATGTTGGTGCAGTGGGAGATCAGGGATTACAGTTAGAATACAAGTTTAAAGGATTATTTCTAAATATCTTAAAAATATGTATGAATGTTGAAAATCTAACTTTTAATAGTTTTCCTATTTTTTTTTTTTTTTTTGCTTCTCTAAGTAACAGTGAACACCTGTTACTTGTGAAATTAGTGCTATGGCAATTGTGCAGATAAAAGCACATGTAGAGGAGCAACATTTATAGGGAAAATATGTATCCTGTTGAAATAAGTGAGAAAAAAGCAGGAAAACATTGTGGCTCACAGTTTCTTCCTTAAGTTCTTCTGTGCTTCTTAAACTTCTGATGTATTCCAACTCTCTCAGCTAGTCTAGTAAAGAGTTATGTTCCCTCCTTAAATAACTTGTTTTTCTTTTTCACTTAGTATTTACAGACTTCTTGTTTCCTTACACATTTTGTTGAATGGAAGAATGATGAAAAGCAGATGCGATATCTACATTAGCGTTAATTACATGCTTCATTGTGCACAACATCTGAAAAGTCATATGAATATGAAGAATGACAGATGAAGAGTTTTTTTTCCAGGAAAAAAAAAAAAAAAAAAAAAGAGTATTGAACCAACAAAATGGTTTTCAATTTCCAAGATAATTTTTCACTTTAAATGCACAAGATACCTTCATGAGTAATATTTAAATGACTTATTTTATTTTCTATGTTTTTAACATAACATAACTGTATTTTGTTTTATTAGATCCTTGGAGGTTCTTGATTACATTGTATGCCTTTGCTGTGAATATATAGGATAGGAAAGAAAGATTTCTGCTCCCCACTGCAGAAGCATCTCCCCTCCCTTAACTCCTTCTACTTCATACTTTACACATCCAGGAAAAATCAGATGATCACCTTATAATAATGTATGAGCCTAATATTTAAGCTGGGAACATTTCATCTGAAAAATTAACAATGTGAATAGTTAATATTCTGTAGAAACTTCCTTCAATCTGCAAAATCTTGATGTATTTGGAGGCCTCAAAAAAGAATGATGAGAAATGAATATAATTGTGTGTGAATTCAGCATCTGACTGCAAGTCCAGTCTGACAAAAAGGCATGATACAGGTTTTCACAACCTTATTAAGAAAATAAGGTTTGTTCTCAAAGCTGCATACTGAAATCAAAGAAGCAATACATCATGTAGAATATAATCTATGTATCTATACTTAGCTTATGTTGTATATATATTCTATAAATAGAGTATCTAAATATAGATGTATCTCTATACATATATACCGCATCCTGCAATCAGAAAAGCAAGATAGAATATATATATATGTATATATATATGTATATATATAGATATAAACCTTATGTAATAGATTATATAAATATAGAATATATTTATTTTTATATAGATGTACCTATATATGCATTATATATGTATACATACATTATATATACACATACATATATACATATGTATATATGATGTATATAACTATCTATATAATATATAATATATAATATATAACATATAATATATAATATATAATATATAATATATAATATATAATATATAATATATAATA
>JAPSGF010000039.1:1270428-1413636 GCA_035772895.1 Perdix hodgsoniae
TAATATATAATATATAATATATAATATATAATATATAATATATAATAATATATAATATATAATATATAATATATAATAATATATAATATATAATATATATATATAATATTTTAAATCGAGTATTTATTTCCTTGGACTACCCTTGAGAAGGCAGAGTCAATTAATTGTAACCTACTTATAAAGTGGCTTGAATTGGAGTTTCTGTTAATAGTGTGGGGGAGTAAAAGATAGTGAATGGCACAACTGAACTGATTTATGTTGAATTTACTTATAGTGAACAAATAATTGCAACTAATTAACTTGGGAGTTACGGACATCTTGGAGTACAACATCCTTGCCAGCTGACTTACATCTCAAGACGGTAGAAGTCTGGACTATTGCTTTATACCACTGGGTCCAGTATGAAGAAGTTGCAGAATAATGAGGAAATAAGCTTTCGTACTTTGAAATTTGCACTACATTACAGGCAGTCCCAGACTGACTGGACTATAACACCATAAGCAGCTATATAATACAAATCTGTCCCTATTAGATACTAGCTGGTATTTAACCACTGTTTCATAGCTGCCTTACATCTAAACATACTTTGAATGGCTGCAGTAATGCAAGGGTACCTTTTCAGCTGAAGGCTATTAAGGTTTCTCTTATATTACGAGACAACTTCTGTAGTACTCAACTTTTCTCCAAATCTATGTATGACTCAGCATAAATGAGAACTACTGTTGAAGACCATTCCCTCTATTTCTAATAGAGTTTTAACCAATGGCAGATGAGGTTCCAAAAGTACATCAAAGCTCTACTTTTGCCCTACAGATCTCCATCTGTCTGGTATGGACTTCATACCATTGAGCAGATGCCTTGTTTGCTTGCAGTGGCTTTCTGTCTGACAGAAGACCTTTCTGTGGTGTAAAAAGAACTTTGAGATTTTAGGAATGCATCATGAATATGCTGCTGATTGTATTAATTCTTCTGCCTAATCTTCCCATCTTCAGTGGGAACGAACAATCTGTGTTTTTTCAAATGAGGAATAAAGAAAACAAAACATCTGCTTGAAAAATAAGTAAACTTTATACTTAGAGCATGTGTTTATTTTCTCAGTATAACGCGCAAATGTATCATTCCTAATCAAAACATGCACTAGATCAAAATTTTCCTTAAAGCAAGTTCTCATATATATTTTTTTTCTGACTGGGGAAGGAGAAATGATCAAGGCAATTTTTTTTTCTTTTCATCTCTGCAATGTTTATATAACTCTTCACAAATCTGTTGGCTTCTTAATTCTTTTGTGCTTCACTAGTCAGTTTATAATGACTCAAAAACCACATCTTATTTAGAACTTTTTATAAATGAAAGGGAAATACAGAAGTTTACCATCACCTAGCAGTACTTATCTGTTTTTAAAGATTGCAAAAGTCCTTAAGGATAGCAATAATATAGCCACTTTTGTCAAGTATTTAAGACACAAGTTTTTATTGGCAAATTCCTTCTTCATCTCCTGAAAAGTCAGATAAGCTCTTTGTAGATTGTTCCTGAGGATGAGATAAAAGCAACAGGAAAAGGTCCTTTATTTTAATTTATTTTATTTAATTTTATTTAATTTATTTTATGTAATTTTATTTTATGCTGTTTAGCGTTTCTGATGAAACGTTATGTTAAAGAGAAAATTGTGCATCAAGGAGAGGGAAAAAAATATAGTTACATGGCAGAAAGAAAAGGTAAATATCTATTAAATTAGCCAGTATAGACAATTATCTTGTTCAGAAGATATGTGCATATTCAATGCTTATTTTTTTCTGATTACTTCTCAGAATATTCCCTAACTGGTTTTACTTCATTGTTGGCCCAACTTCTCTGACCTTACTAAGAAAAGCATACACAAAAAAATCATTTCTAGCAAAGCAGTCAGGAACAGAGGCCTAAGTGTTTTGCCACTTGCTGAAACAATTAGGCCAAATGTGAGCTAGGTGATTTTAAGGTATCTTTGCTGTTAATGTTGTCAAGTAATGAACACTAATTAATTTTTTCTGATGCCTCAGGGCATGCCACAAATAAAGAAATCAGTATTTTTTAAAAAAATATTAATTGATTACATGACATCTATTTGCAGCATCATACATGCACTTACAGTCAGTTATTATTACCATAACTTTGCTATGGAACACATGATGCTACTTAAAGAGTGAGTTGCAATAAGTATCTGCTTAATGGATAAGCACAACTGAAAACATAATCATCTACAGCTTATTTACTGACATATGTGTATATTTGATGCTGTTGCAATGATCAATTAGACTTTATACTAGTTAAGCATCCTTGTTCTTGATTTCCAATTAGAGAATATCTACTTAAACAGTTAATATTTCAGTAGAGATACAGTATAAGTGAATGTTCATTTCAATTTTTCTAATAGAAAATAAATATATGTATGTTTTTAAAAAGTTTATTACTGAATGTGAATATTTCACAAGCATCTTTGTCACTTTGTAGGAGGAACTGATATGTTTTTCATGCTATTTCTAAAGTGTGAGAGAGTTTGAGTGCTTAGATGCATATGACTGGCAGTCCAAAAAGCTCTGTTTCTGTGTCTACCTCCACTGCAGGCATGCCATGAGCTCCTTCAAAAGCCATATGATGCTTCTGTGTTAACATCTTTCCATCCACAGTGTGATCTTTGGACCTTACAGCAAGTGGTATGTCAGGCCTGTGAAGGAATATGTTGCTGGTGTGAATATTAAGGGTGAATGTGTTGAAAGACTTGGTCATAAGGTTATGATGTCTAGAAAATTTCAAGATCTATGTAAGATAGATCCAAAAGACAAAGTAACCACAAGCAAGTAATCTTTTCACCAGAGACCTTTGGTGTGCATCTGAGTATAAAACAAATTATTAGCTGCTTCCTCATATAATGTAATAAAATATCTCTTTTATTCATCTGAGCAGGACAGTATTGAGGCTGACAAAATAAATGTCCAATGAAATAACGTCTTATATCCAATGAAATAATGTGTCTTATTTCACCATTGTTAAAAGCTAAAACGACACTGAGGCAGATTCTGATTTTATGAGTGATTTTAATGAAAACAACTCCTTGAAGGCTAGAAGGCACACGAAGTGATTCCCAGTTCAAACATCTTTCTGCTTTCATCTACTAATTTGGATTGCCCCTAGGAAAAGCCAGTTTTATTAGATATCAAGTCTCATTCCACGCTTGAAAGCAGAAGTATTCAAAACAACTGGTTGTATAATTTCCTATATTTTGGTCAGTAACACCAACTAGCTCACTTGTTAGCTGCTTTCATAACGACAGTCCCTAACAATGAATGAATGGAAAGTTTCTCTTTACATTATTTGTTCAGCACGTTTTCAAGTATGACAAATGAACAGGAGGAAATTCAACTAGGAACATCCTAGCTCCTAGGCTGTGTGTTCTGGTCATGTCCCAGGTGTGTATGAAATGAGAACCCCTTCTAGGTGTGTACCAGCTTTTCTGTTTCCTTTTCTGCCTCACATCCATCTCCATTGCTCATCTCACACTCTGTGTTCCAGTATTCTTAAAATTAAGCCTAGGAATGTGTGCAGCAAGTCATGCAAGACAACCTCCTGCAGATGTATGCTTTATTTAAAGGGCAGAATTAGTAATCAGCCCTTGCAGATTTTGAAGAATTTTATCCTGGCATGCTATACTGCACATTTCAGGCTCTAGCTGTACTATGAGCAGACATATCTGTTCACAACAAAGCTCAGGCCTTTTTAAAGATTTTTTTAGAGTGTTTTCAAAATCTATAAAAATGCGAAAACTCAGCAGGAAAATCAATGTTTGGTTCTGCCTGGATTTCAATTGAAGCTTCATGTATGCTTCATTTCAGCAAGGTAATCCTGAAGGGATAAAAGTACAGTGACTCTTTTATCACAACAATTTCAAGATCAGGCAGAATAAAACATATACATGTATTGGACTGTGCTGCTTTCCATCTGCTAAAACCAAGATCTTGTAATTCAGCCTTAGTGTCAAACTGAAGAAGGGTCTTTAAAATCTCTGCTGCTTCTGCCAACTTGTTCCTGCTCTTGTATTCTAGCACCACTTCCATGTTTTCTGTGTTAAATGTAGCCTTACTTTAATCTCTTCCATTTCTCAGACACTAAAGTACAGAAGAACAATGGCAAAGTCTTTGTCTTGTGTGACTCCCAGAAAAGATCCATCAGCATAAATTTTGTCCAGTCTTACCGTCTCTTAATGGCTATTAAAATTGCTGATGACTTCCTACTTATTGCACAGACATGTACTGAAAAGGAAATGGTGATAAATCTTCATTCTATAAGCTAAGAACACAATTTTTGACACTTTCACAAAGATCTTTTAATAATGACTTTTGTCTACAGACAGGCTTTACAACTATTTCTCAGTAATGGACTATTTCTAAAGACTTGACATGATTTTGGTGACCTTAAAGGAGTTGTATTAGCAGGAAATGCCAAACATCAGTCACCAGATTATTAGACATTTTTATCAAAACAAAGATGTTACAGTTAGTAAGCTTCTTCTTAACAGCCTGAAAATATAATATTCTACCTTATGTTGGAAGTCCTACAGTGGTGCAAGCTTGCATGTCGCTCTCTCAATGAAAATACAAATTAGGAAAGGGCAATACATGCATAAACTCTGTTTATTGCTCAGTTTGGAACACTCATAACTGAGGTTTAAATAAAAGTAATACAATGTTGTCATGGTTCTTATTGTTTACTAATGGAACACCAACAAATGATAATATGGAGATTTCAATAACAAACCCTACAGCATGTTTCAGATTCAAGTTTTCTGTGGTATTGATTAATAGCAAGATCTAAAAGTTTTTCTTCAACAACTGATTTCTGTAGCTTTAGTTCTTGTATTTTCCATTGGTTTCAATATTTCTTGTTCACTGACTGAACCAAAATGACACATCACTCACTATGCATTAGAACAAATGGAAAATAGACATTATTATGTCTATCAATTTAAATAAGCATTTAAGTTTTCTTGTTTGTTTGTTGGTGTTTTTCCTTAAGAAAATATGTCTGGCCCCATTATTTGATCATTTCTTTCTCAACGATTTGCCTTACCTTTTCCCAATGATCTATCTCAGCTTCTCTCAGTGATTTGCCTTGATGATACTTAATTCTTGAGCTGCATTTGTGATAACTGTTGTTATAGGCAATGGCAAAACTTCACTTTGTTCTTCATCCTTCATCTTCAGAAATGAGATATTTGGGAAAAAGTGATTTGCTCATGTGTGAGCAAAAAGATGAGAAGAGATGGAATATAATTCATATACAAATAATTCAGCCTTTAGATAGGCTCGTTGTCCTTATTCATCCAAGTCTGGATGTCCTAAGCTTGGCTATCTTTAAAATACTTTCATTTTTAAGTTACTAGAGCTAGAATGCCACAAATCTAACCAGTATAAATTAACCATGAATAAATCTAAGATAACAAATATAGGATTTATAATAATCAACTAAGAGAGGTTCATGGTGGAAAAGAGTAGTTTTATTTATATAATTTTTTTTATAAGCTTATGTCAGTGTTACTGTCACACATGAGAAGGATCAGAAGATCAGCTGTCCATTTCAAGGTCTTGAGCTGAAGCCTAGAACCATGAAAGAAAGCAGTGGTAAGCATCAGGTCTAAACATATTACCTTTGAAAGTCAGTCCTACACTGTCTTTCCTATGTGGACACTGCTCTAAATAACTGATCCATGCAGGATGGGAGTTCATGTAATTTCTGTAACACTGTGGAGAAGACTTGGGCCTCAACCAGGTCAGAGCAATTGTGAAAAAAACTGATGAAACAGAAGTTCCTTCTGGTCCTATTGCCCTTTGCTTGATGTGCTTGATGCTCAGGAACAGCACCTGTGATCTATTATAAATACAAGATTTCTCAGTTAAATGCAGACTAAAATATTTCAAAATGTGTAGTGAACAAGAGATTACCCCAGAGATTGCCTTTTCTATCAAGAATGCTGAAGATCTTTATGACAAACTCTTCCTTTCTTTATCAGTGCTTTCTTTTTTTTTAACATACGTGAATGTCCTTTGTGAATGTCCAGAGCTGCTTTATTTCTTTCAATGTCAGTTCAATTCTGCTTGCTGTTTGCAATCTAGTGACTGGATTTATTTTATCACATTCAAAATACCAAAGAAATGATTAAAAATTATAATGTGCTCTATAGAAAATAAATTGTAGCATTCAAAATACAATTACTGTCAGCTGTTCTTCCTCTTTCATTGCTCACTATAAAGAAATAGTGTTCAGACAGTCACAAAGGAGAAAACAGTGCCCAGGAAATTTTTGCCTAAATGCCTACCAACAGTAGAATACTCATGCTTCTATTTTATTCCATGCCTGCAGCAAGCAAATAAATGAAGAGTATTAACTCTTGAATCATACATCTTTTTCTGTCAAAGACCTTCAATGGCATTTCAATTAATTGATCTGGACAGATTGTCTGTGCCTGCTAAAGACTAATTTCC
This sequence comes from Perdix hodgsoniae, assembly GCA_035772895.1. Classification (NCBI taxonomy): domain Eukaryota; kingdom Metazoa; phylum Chordata; class Aves; order Galliformes; family Phasianidae; genus Perdix; species Perdix hodgsoniae. The sequence goes on from JAPSGF010000039.1 coordinate 1,276,941, forward strand.
TTAAAGCCAGCATATCTTGTTCAGTAAAGATGCTGTTGTCAGCTAGGCTGGAGAAGTACCAACACAATTTAAACATACATTCTATACAAGTGACACCAATTTCTTGTCAGATGCTAATAGATGCTAATCTTCATAGCTTGTTTCCTTCCTCTGCTGGAGATCTCAATGACAGACTGTCACAGGCTAAACTCTTTCCTTCATTTACTTTTAAAGTATGCTAATGTATTTCCTCTTACTTGAATCTCAGTCCTGTCAAGCTGCAATAGGTTTTGTTTGTTTGTTTGTTTGTTTGTTTTTAATAACAAGGTAGAGATGATCATGGAGTAGATGCATTTGTTTTCCAAATATTGAAATTCTTTTTTTTTTCCTGCACTGCAAATAATGTCTTTTTGCATACTTTCCCTGCAAGAGAAATAAAATTTGTGTCTGTTCTAACTTAGCTGGATGTTCACAAGTTTTATGAGAAATTTTTCAAGAAAAGCAATATATAACTCTCTGACTAAGAGTAGTTATCACGAGTAAAACAAGATTTTCAACAAAAAGCATACACCAATTACCTTAGTCTGTCTCAAAGATTTTCTGGAAGATAAAGAATGATTTAAAAGGTAAACATTAAAGTGGCAAATGAAAATACAGCCAGATAATAGGAGAGCACTCTGTTCATGGCACAGCAACTTTGTTTTCCATGGGACATGGGCAATGTATTCTTCACCCATACTGTGTTTTCAGCCAGTGGTTGTGACTACATGCTGCTGTGTGAGCAGGAATGCAGCAAATCAGAACTCATACTGATGGGGTGATTTGGAGGGTCCCAGATTGCAACTGCCAAGTAACCATAAGTAACAAGAAGAGTTGATCTATTTTATGTGAAATTTAGCTGCTGAAAATTACAGCTAAATGAAATTGAAGAACTGCCTTGACCTTTTCTTGTTTCATAGTAACTGGCTTAATTAACATCTTACCTAAAAATCAGCCCTTTCTTTTTAGTATATTGAAATGCATATCAGTATGTATTCCTTTACAAATGGGTTTCGTCTTGAATACCACATGCTTTCTCATGTTGTGAAAGTTACTGGCCTACACTCACCTTCAGCTGAATGCAGAGTTTGGGTGTCTTTGAAGGAATTTTTCCTATTTGTATCCATTCTCTGAAACAAGGACACACAAAAAAAATTCCTTTTCCATATGTTTTTTTCCTGTGCTATAAACTGCTGGTGCTGCAATTACTGATGTAAATTGAATGTAGTGATAGAGGGTTATGTCTGTGTATTCCTAAACTTTGCCTTTATCCAAAAATATTTTGACTGATATTTTTATCAAGATACTGTTTTCAGAGGGCAGGATTTGATCTTAATGTAATCAAACTTTCTCTTTCTTCTTCTCATTCATTCCCTGGGATGTTTCCAGTTTCCCCCAGAGACAGGAATCAGTTTGTTTACAGGAATGTTACAAATAGTTCTGATCCTCCAGTAGTTTTTCTTTGTTTTTATGATGTACATTAAGCATGAGTGGTTTAGGTTTCTTTGGTCTGAATAGAGACAAACTCTCAGTTTCAGTAACTTTTTTCTGTCTCTGGAGCTAGCTACTTCTGTCCTCCTGAAGCAAGGCTCTTCAAACATGCCTCAAAGCTATACACACTGCTAATAGCAATAATTTGACTATGCTATTAAAACTGTAACATTTACTTGAAGAATCCTGATTGATACAGACATCAGCAATATTAATCAAGTGTGGTAAAAATGCACCTCGAGTATTGTGTTCAGTTTTGGGCCCCTCATTGCAAGAAAGACATTGAGGCCCTGGAACGTGTTCAGAGGAGGGTTACAAAGCTGGTGAGGGGCCTGGAGCACAGGCCTTATGAGGAGCGGCTGAAGGAGCTGGGATTGTTCAGCCTGGAGAAGAGGAGGCTCAGGGGAGACCTTATAGCACTCTATAACTTCCTGAAGGGAGGTTGTGGTGAGCTAGGGGTCAGCCTTTTCTCTCGTGTACACAGTGATAGAACTAGAGGCAGTGGTTTCAAACTGCGCCAGGGGAGATTCAGGCTGGACATTAGGAAATATTACTTCTCGGAAAGGGTAGTCAGGCATTGGAATGCACTGCCCAAGGAGGTGGTGGAGTCACCGAACATGGATGTGTTCAAGAGACGTTTGGATGTTGTGTTGAGGGATAGGATTTAGCTGGGGAGTATTGGTGATGGTTGGACTGGATGATCTTTTAGGTCTTTTCCAACCTTGATGATTCTGTGATTCTGTGATTCTGTAATAAATTGTATCTATAAATAGCATTATATATTTATATATAAAATATAGATTTATCTAAAGTTTATTGTCCAATTTTGAATGCCATACTTCCAGAAAAACATTGATCAGGTGGACATAGTCCAGAGAAGAATAACCAGATGTTTAAAAAAATATATATATATATTGAATTGCTGCATTTATTTAAAATCTAAGGCAGATAAGGCTATGGAGGAGTGTAACAATAGTTTTCCAAAGCTTAAAGGACTTCTGATAAGAGGAAAGTAACAATTTGCTCTTTATCATGTACAGAAAATAAATGTGTTTAAATGGCAGTAAAAAAGATATAGTTTAGATAACAGAAAAACCTTCTTTTACAATAAGGATTGTAATACACTAGAATAAATTGCCCCAGAGGCTACAGAACTAGTTCAAAGTTTTTGAGAGTAGGTTTGTAGGGGAACTGTTAAGTCGTTGCCTGAACCAGCAATGGAACAGCTGGTGAAGGGGCATAGCCAACCCTGAGTGCACAGGTGGAAACAATTCATCTGTGTGATCAGAAGGGGTGGAGTCAAGCTGAACCCCTCCCTAGCCTCATTGAAGTGCTGGGGCTCACGAGGGAAGTTGTATCCTTTGGATTATTTGGCAAACCCTGATGCTTGGAGAAAGGGGTAAGCAATTTCTTCTTTATTATCAGATTGCAACCTCTATTTTTTCATGGGTGATTCTAAACTGGTTTGAAGCAGCTATATCTGCTATTTCTTTTCTCTGTAAAGTTAAACAAGCACCAGTAAAGGTTGCTTAAAGTTGATCTTGCTTTGGAGAAAGGATGTAAAAGGATGTCTTGCTCTTTTTCTTCCAGCTCTACTGTTTTAGTGGTTTTCTGGACATTCTATAAAAGAATACTAGCTGTATACTGAAATTATATGTGGTTTAGTTGAACACAACTGAATCTTGTTGTGTGTATATATAACGTTAGTAGCAAGGAGAAGGAGAGTAACTGTTTACTGAGTTTAGCAGAATTCAGGTCCAAGGTTGGGTTACTGGGCTTAGCGAATTGTTGACTTTCTTGGGGTATAATCCAGCTTTTGAGACAAAAGTTTCTGGTTCCTGATTGAGGCTCTGGGGGGCTTTTTCTACATCTATGTTTTCTATGTTATTCTTAGTGTCATATTTCAGTGGTAAAATTAAATAGAAAGTTGAATGTATCTTAATGTTACTATATTTAAATCTTTCATTGTTATTGAGATCAGTGTCTTTTAAAGGCCAATTTGTTATCTTAGCTTCTATACAATTCATATTTCAGAAATTAATCTGTAATTTCTGTAGTAAAGCCTGAATTTCTGTGACTTACTTATTCTAGGAAATTTTCTTATTAAGAGCTTCTAAAGAACCAGTCATAGTTCTTAAATCCCTACTGTTGACGATTTTTATGATCTCTTCTAACCCAAACCACTTTGTGAGTATGATTTATGATTCATTTAAAATACCATAATCAATTATCAAAAGTTTTGTGTGATAGTGGAATAACTTTTGATGCAATATGAAAATATTAAAAATGCATTTAAAACATATTTTGTCAAACTGTATAATTTTTATACTGTATAACTATAATTTTTGTCAACTGTATAATGTTTGAGTTACATATGCACAGTTACAATGATTTCTGTAACAAAAATAAAAAGAACAGAATCTTCTCTCAAAGCTTTTATTTTAAGGATGAAGGAATGTAGTTTGTGCATGTATCACGTATGTGACTGGTGGAAAGAATTTGGTTTATCTTTTTACTTCTCCTTTATCATTTCTATATGTATTCTGACAAAGAAAGAAACCCAGCTAAGACCTCTCATCTTGTATTTTTATTCTTCTGTACTCTTGCCTCCTGTTAGTATTGAAATCAGCTCTTAAATTTTATAGCTAAAATTCAGGTTTAGTTAAATCCCACTTCTAATTGGTGTATTGTAGTAAGGGTTGTATGAAATTTGGAGTATCTAAGCATTCTTCCTAGCCATTCAGTTTTGTGAAGTGGGATTATGGTACTATGTGCCAGCAATTGGAGCAAGCAAACTGGCTAACAAGCTGATAAGGCTGACAAAGGAACAAATGTGATAGAATTTAGAATACACATATGCTAAGCATCTACTCATGAGAGAGACTTTAAGCATTTCAAAAAGCATTTGGCCTATGAGATAACTTATTTCTTTATCGTTCATATACTGAGTATATCAATCCATTAGTACTTAGAAGTCAATAGGGCTGTTTTGTTACTTAACACTTGCGGGTTGCTAGCTGCCTGACCAAAAAAATCTGGGTCAAACTCAGGGAATGCAACTTTAATTTCACTTAAATTAATTTTACCTGTGGCATTAGTGCAGATGTGGTTCATTGAATGCATCTGTTTGGTTGAAATTCTGGAAAGCCAGGAGCCAAATTAGGAACAGGAAATCTAGAGCAAGGAGCAATACAGGTAGCTGAGAAGGAAAGACAAATTATGAGTTGAAGGCATGTAGAGTAATTCCCTTCAGCTTCTGCTTGCACAGGTGCATTAAGGAGGACTTCAGAGGTGGCCTTATCAAGAACTAATTCAAAATAATAAATTAGATTCATGATAGTTTTTCAGAAATGAGAATGTCATCAGTTGGGAAAATAGCAGAAAGAGTCTAAAATCTTGACCACTGGTAATTTTTGCCTCCATCATTAATTGAGCCTATGGAGCTGTTAGTCCAGTGAGAAAGCACTTAGGAAGGAGTGAAATGATCAGCTGCATCCAGACTGCATGTATAATTCTATGTCCTTTATCAAATGTTGAACATACGTACAGTGATTGCTTTGTTTCCATTTAAAAAAAATTTGAAGTGAGAAGTCAAATCTTGTTGTTTTAGTCATCAGGCAATCATATAAACCAAAACAAAAGCAGGCTATTGATTCTTCCAACCATTGAGTTCTAACTTTTGAGTAGAAGAGCATACAGCTGTGTTAAGTAATAAATTGGTACCTGCTTCCCCTTCCATCGAGATACAGTTTCACAGCTGGCAAAAATAAATAAATAAATCATTCTCTTGCAACAGTGTTTTAGAAAAGAGCTCGTGTTCCCTTTATTTTGGATGAGAGATAGCATATCGAATGTGTCAGGCTCGGACTCTCGCCTTTCTGAAAGCTCATCAGGACCCAGTGCCTGAGTGGCTCTGAGTCAGAAGCCAGGAGTGACAGCAAGGCAGCCAACTGCTGGCAGCTGCCTGGCTGCTGGGCTGTCATTTCACTGACAGAGCAGCCAGGTTGATAGGAATTGTCATGCACAAGAAGCAATTACATGGAGAAGAGCAACAAACAAAACTTGGCTGAGAGCAGACTAATCAGCTCCTCTAAGATTTTAAATTACTGCCCAATTTAGGCATCTTGCCACACTACTTGCATGAGATTTTGAGCAGAATGCACCTGATTCATTCACACCTGCACTCAGACTTTCTAATATATTTTGGTGTGAGAAATTCTGCTAATGTGCCACATATTTCATTCCCTTGAAACCTGCAACAATGCCACAGATGTCTCTCTTGCCCTAGGCAGCTACTTGCACCCACCCATGGTGCAAGCACTAAGGGAAGTGTATCTGGCGGCCCAACCCAATGCTCTTGCAACATGCAAAGAGAAGCAGAAGTTTGCTCCCAGTGGCAGAGAACTGAAAACATAGGAAGAGAGAAATAATTCCGCAAAACAAATACACTGAGCAGATATTGAAAGCTATATGTCACATGCATATCTCAAAAAATTATGTTGTTTTTCTGATTATTTATTTGGGTGATGGAAGGGGAAAACAGTCCTATCCTGATATTTTGTTACTGGCTGCATTCTTCTTATAAATGTAGATCAAGTTATAAATGATGCATTGTAAGACATAGTTCTGATGCTAGGGACTGGTGCTTTGTATCTGTAGAGCAACGTTCATTGAAAATGTTCAAAGTTAAGACCGTTACTGCACACACTTAACTTGCGTATAAGCCACCGGTTGGCTAATAGGGAAAGGAAATGTTGTAGTGACAGGGAGATGAAGATCTTGTCCCTCATGTTTGGATTTTGCTAACAGTTTTTGTACTTACTATTTTATTGTAAATATGTGCCTATATCAGGTGATGTAAACTGGCTTGTAGAGGGGTGAGAATAATTTTAATTAAGCTATGGTTCTTGTAGCTTTTTCTATCTAAATATGGGAAACAAATCTTAGAATAAAGGAAATATACTGACTAAAAAAAAAAGTGTTTTAATATAGAGATATAAAAGGCATCCTGGGAAAAAAAGAATTAGATTTTGTTTGCTTTTGTTTTTGAGTCTGTGAAGAACCCACAATTATTCACATCTTAGCTTCTAGAAATTTTACGAATATATGCTATCTGAAAATGAATAGTATTGTTTTTATAATGTAAAAAATAACATTCCTGGAATGAAGAAACTTAAGATGCATCAAATACAGTGTTATTAAATTACATATATACTGGGTATGATTGCACCTCAGTAATTATCAGGTTACTATTTTGGGGACCTATTATATCTGCTATGAAGTAATTAAATTTATTGGGATTCTAATTCCTGGAGGATAAATTACGGAACCAAATTGCAAAAACCAAATTGAGTAGTCTTTGCTATTATCTATTAAGTTATTTGCTATTAAGATCTATTAAGATTACTGAGAATACTACTGAAAAAAATTGCTAGAAGATAACTGAAATTTCCTTTCCATTTACACAGCTTTAGTAAAATGACTGATGAGGAAGTGTATCTGAATGACTTAGATGCACTTGGCATATAAGCACTAGTGTTTGCTGATTATTCTTGAACCCTCACCTAACTCCCCAAATGCTGAACATTTCACTGTTTTCTGCTCGTATGAGAAAACACCACCAACTTCAAAATATGGCGGGCTCAAAAAATCATTAAAGATCTCCAGATGAGACGTTGCATTATTACCTAGCATTCTGAGGGGTTAGTTTTGGAGCAGACCTTGTACACTGTGAGTCCAATCTAGAAACACAGGTTGCTTTAGAATTAAATCAAAAAATGAATATAATATGCAGCACTTAAAAACCTGTGTCGTACTATTGTCATATGTCAAACATCACTCTTTGTATCAAGCATTGATAATAGTTTTTTTCTTTAATTTAAATTTTTTCGTTTCCTTTTTAAATTTTTTTCCTTTTTTTACTTTTTTGTTTCTCTCACACAAAACCTTGTATTTACTAGTGAAGTAGGTGGTGGCTGAAGGAGGTGAAATCCTTTTGCACCAATTTAACAATTCTAGTTTTAAATACCTAATGTTGGTTGTAGAATCTGAACTTCTCCTAGCTGACTTTTCAGGTTCTGGAGCTAATTTCATCTTGTCATTTTGTTCTGCTCAACAGCATGATACGTGCAGACTGAAGTATAATCTGTTTTATTATACAACTTTTTTGTGCTTTTAAAAATATTTATATTCTAGCATAAACCTACACCCATAGGCACCTTAATTTTATCACTCTTTCTCTTTCTTCTATTATATATATATTTTTTTGCCTTGCTTTCTTATCTCTGTCTCTCCAACTAAAACTGCCTGTGACTTATTTCTGGAAAAAATTGCAAGAATGAATGACGAGCAATATATTATGGTCTTTTACAGGCCAAAAACAGAGCAATCAGAAATTCATCATAAAACTTGTTCTCTGAATTAAGAGAAATTTTGCTCCACCACAAGTAATGTCCACTATTTTATTATGTTGGCCCATGATGTCAGTGGCAGTTGCCGGTATGGCAGTAGAGGTTGAACCTTCCCACCAATATTCCATTACATGTTGTTGCTGTGTGACAGATGGCAACAGAGAGACAGTGTTACAAAATGGTGTCTGACATGGAAGTGCATGTGATGCAAAGTTGTGGAATGAAATTCCTCTATGGAGGGAAGGGTGGGGGAAGGAACACACTGACATTCACTTATGCTTGCTGAACGCTCTGGAGACCAAGTAGTGGGCATGAACCAAGTGAGGCAGTGAATGGTGCATTTCAGCAGCAGCAACGGTGGCTCACTTCTATTGGTGCAGATTTTTGAATGCAGCATGCAGGCTCTTGTTCATTGCTGGTGAAAATGCACAACTAATAGTAGTGACTATGTTGAAAAATAGTGCTTTGTAGCTGAGAATTTGCTCTATCTATAGTACCTGTGGAAATAGGGAAGCATTACTTTCAGGGTGACCTACGTAAAAATCCAACACACAGGACTATAGTACTGGAATTAATATGAAAGATGCTGATAGGCTCATTTCATCACTTGCCTCTTCAACATATGTAATTGGGATCATCATAAGAGAATAATAGTAATTTGTACAGGAGATAACTTTAAAGAGTACAGATAAAACAGGCTTCACAAGTTCAGTTGTGATTTCATCTGTGACAACCAATGTATTGTAGTTAACTTCTCTGAAGTGAGTACTTCATGATTTATATAGTTACATTAATCCAATTAAATTTTGAGTTATGTTAAGCAATTAAGTGACATGGATGTTTAAAAAAAAAATCAAGAAATTCTTAACTAAAAATTCTCATGACCTTGAATTGCATTAATCAGAATGTCATGGTTTTATGTTTTATTGGTTTTCAGTATTCCACATCATAACATCATGTAGTGCACTTGGGAGTTAAAGTGTTAATGCTTCAATTCCAGGTAGCTATCCCTATACATGATGGAAGTCACGGGATCTGGCCCTTCCCTGTGGCAGTTTCTTACTGCCTTGCAGTGGGTGCTGGAGGATGCTTTCCTAGCCATTCTAAGCTTTTCAGGTTTGACTCAGTCTCAGGAACTCTCTCTCTCCCATCTTATTTCATTTATTAGTCTTAATTTCAATTAGATTGTATTATATTGTGTTATCTTGCATTCCGATGTCATCATTAGTAAAATAAGTTTTCCTCCATTAAAAAAAAAAGAAATCTGCTCAAAAGTCTGCTGTTGCTCGGGGACTCATGTAAACTCATTCTTCATTTGTCACATGATGAAGGGGGCTTACAATGAGGCTGTAGTTTGGAACATGTGTTCTCCAAAAGCCCACTACACCCAGAAAAGACTGTCTCTCTCTCTTGCTAGCAGGTGGAGACATAGGAGTGATTTTGTCAATCACGTCTGCTGAAATGTGTTGATGCCCATCTTTCCACTTTATACCTAGAAACTGACTTTCTCGAGAAGGTCCTTTCACTTTGCTTCACTTAATAGCAAAACCAGCACACAAAGGGAATTTGGATTATTAGCTCTCCTTTTATGAAGATTACTTCTGCTGTATTGCCCACACAACGATATCATCAATGTACTGCAGGTGCTCAGGAGCACTGCCCTGTTCCAATACAGTTTGGATCAACGCATGGCAAATGATCAGGCTGTTTCCACCCCTGGGGTAAACGGTTCCAAGTATACTGAACTCCCTTCCATGTGGAAGCGAGCTGACCTACGTTCTTTGGCCAAAGAAATGGGGAAAAAAAAAAAAGGTGTTAACAATGTCAGTGGTGTGGCATACCATTTGGCTGCTTTTGACTCCAGTTCATACTGGAGTTCTAACATGTCCGGCACAGCAGCACTCAGTCGGGGTGTGACTTCATTCAGGACAGAGTAGTCCACTGTCAGCCTCCATTCTCCACTGGCTTTATGCACTGGCCATATGGAGCTTTTAAAAGGCGAGTGAGTTTTTGCTGATCGCTCCCTGACTTTCTAGTTGACAAATTAACTTATGAATGGGGGAGAGCAAGGAACCCCTGTTGGTGCAATACTGCCATCTGTGCACTATTTTTGTAGCAATCGGTACCAGTTGCTCTTTTACTTGTAGCAACCCCAAAACAAACGGATCTTCTGACAGGCCAGGCAGAACAGACAGCTGCTTAATGTTGTCTGTGTCTACAGCAGCTATTCCAAAGGCCAGTTGATACTCCTTAGGATCCTTGAAATGTCCCCTTCTGAGGTAATCAATACCTAGTATACATGGATTCCCTGGGCCAGTCACAATGTTTTTGCTCTTTACTAGCGAGGCTTATCTCAGCCTCCAACACAGTCAATTTTTGAGAGCCCCCAGTCACTCCAGAAATAGGGATTGATTCTGTCCCTTCATGAGTGCATCAAAGTGCACTGTGCACCGATATCCACTAGTGCCTTGTATTTCAGTCATTCTGATGTGCCAGGCCATCGAATCCGCACAGTTTCTATTATCACAAACTCTATTGTCCTTTCCCCACCCCACCCCTCTCCCCCCCATCTGACTGAGGGTAGGGCCCCTCTATTAAGGAATGCAGCAGATGGAAGGAAACATTGTGCCCTGATTTTCTGTCACTGTTCTAGATGCTTTCCTCAGAACAAAAATACAGCCCTTCTCTTGATACCCTTCTGAATCCAGAGCCCTCCTGCAGTATAGCATGCAGCGAGCTACTGCAGCACCAGCCCCAGTGGCTCCATTGCCTTTAAGGAAAGCTGGGGCCTTACTGCTAGCACCTCCATCCATAAAGAGAGGGATTGTTTCAGACTGGTACTCTTGGAACAATGTTTTAGAATTACTAACAAAATGATCCCTTTCTCTTACAGAGTCAAAACACTTCAACCAAATAACTTACAATTTGTGTCTTCCACTATTATTGAGAGTATAGCAAGTTCATCCTGGTACGCAGTATGATATGTTTGGGTTCCCAGTAATACACATAGCAGAGGACATAAATCACCAGTCTCTACATCTGGGATGTCTGGTGTAGGAGGGTGCTGTCTCACAGCACCTTTACTCAGTAGCGGCCCTGGAAAATGGTTGTGGTGATGGAAGTTATAGCTTTTGTCACAGAAAAATATAGGGTTTACTAATTAGTTTGTTGAGAGCCATAAGAAAACCTTGTGCTGATTTAATGTAGTTGATTGATCAGATGATGCCTAAAATATGTGCTGGTAGAGGGAGCCTGGGAAAATATTTTAAAAAATAAACAAATACAGAGTATGGTGTCCCTTTTGACTAAGAATAATAAGTTACTGCAAAGAAGCTGCCTGACTCTGTAGCTACTGTAGCAAAACAAGATACAGAGGGAAACTGCAGTTCTTGGGATCAAGGAGCTTTATCCTGTCAGTGACAGGGACTCTCTTTTATTCCCTGTCTCCTTATCAGCAACTCCTGCACTTTACAGAAAAGATATAAATCTATATAAACTTCCAGTCAAAGTACAATATTCTTTCTACTCTCTCGGCTATATGTATGAAGTTTTCTTGTACCATTTCAAAATTCTATGTACGTGTGAGAAGGAAATCCTTCTACAAATATTTTAAATTTAAAATTATTTGTTCCAGATGAAAAGTAATGAAAAAATATGGAATGTTCTTCTGCAGTCATTTTGTTTAATGGTTAATGATGCAAACTACAAATTGAAAAAGAAGAGAGACTCAATATTATGCCATGTGATTACAGAATTAGAAGAATTAATGCCTTTTGATGCAGGTACTTGAGATTTAAACTAATAGTACAAAAGGTAATTGCTCCAAAAAAACGGAGGCTGAACAGAGGTTACTCCAGAGAAGATGACAGCCTAGACAGTACCTGTGACAGAACACGAGCTTGTGGCTCTCCAGGGTTCATTTGAGACAACTGGCTATTCCAGAGTCTCTTCTGTATTTTTACTAACTGATAGTATTTGCCATTAGAACTGTTCTAGGTTCCTGTGGTATTTGTCTTTCCCCTCCTACCTTCGACCCCTCCCAACGCATAACTAAAGAAATTATCTTAACCTGTTCATGTTTGACAGATAAAGCTTTCTTCAGAATAACTGTTTTAATGCTTATTTTCTGTGAATTTGAATATAGTTCATAAACAAGCAATTCTGACCACTTAATCTACAGATAAATCATGCTGTCAGTGACTGCAAGAATGATTAATAGTCAGATGAGGAAACAGCAGCAAGTAGGAGTGCTCAGTATGTCTGTGAAGATATGTTACTTCTGCTGATGTCTTTACAGGAGCAAACATTTTCACAAATGGTTGCCTGGCTTTCTCTGGGCTCCTCTGCTTTTCCAAGTCAGCCTAATCTCTTATCACACAAGTTCTTTATATTTCATTTGTAACTAAGTAATACTCATCATCTATCAAAAAATCCATCAATTCTAGGCATCACCTCCTACATTTGTAAGATTCAGAGTGGTTAGAGACTGTTTATTTCCGAGGCTTTTTTTCATTTGTCATATTATTTTGTTAATGGCATCTACATTTCTTGTTCGTCAGAATTGAGGTCTCTGAATTCTTAATTTTTTGATATATTTACTGGAATATGTTCTCTCTTGGCCAGCAATGATCAGAAAATGTATCCCATTCAATCTGGAAAAAATGAACTGGAGATCCGATCACTAGCTGCAGAACTTACTGTCATCATACTGCAGCAGTCATTTACCTTTCCTTCTAACCTTTGGGCTGCAGGCAAAAACAGTTCTAGGCGTCCGTTTCCAAGTCCTCCATCAATTCAGATAGTGTTCTGTGATTGCTGAGAGACTGACTGGTACAATAACTGCTTGTGATGAACTGTAGAAAGGTCAGACAAACTGAGGCTCATCAACGTAAGAGGCATAACCTAGGATTCCTTCTCAACGAGAAAAGATCTCGCTTCCTAACTGCTGCAGAAACTGAATTCCTTCTTCATCTTAAATGTAAGCAAGAAAAGGAACAAAATGATCTTAATGATGAGAAAAGACACAAGAAACAAATTTGTCTTTTAAGCTACAGGTGCAGTAAAATGCTTATCTGTCATGCTGCAATATTCATACAATTTGCAATGATTTCTGATCTTTGAAGGTATCAGAAGACCTGGATCCCAGTACGTTAGCAATCATATCTCTATTTTTATCCACTCCAGAGCATGAAAACATTCTGATTTTTGTCTGTATCTATTTTATTCTCTGGCCTCCCACAGCCTGTTGACTTTTAATGGCTTTTGTTTCTTCATGTTTCTTCATTAATGTCTGTATTTGTATTTGCAGATGTATTCCAGTAAGTTTATTTCCAGTTCATGTTTGAAGCTGAATTTCTGTATCTAGGGAAGTAAGACTCTTACCTGTAATTAGTATTCAAATAGGCCAATTATTTTATACTTTATATTCGATAAGATTTCCCTAATTCCAGAAGAATTAAATGGTTCAGTTCTCATCTATAAAACAAAAAGATTAGTGGCAGTTGTACTGTGACTATAAAAATTAAACTGTCACTAATAAATCTGAATCAATTCAGTGTTCCACCATGGCAATATGGTGCACACATGTTATGCAGATAGATATAGCATATTCTTTCCTTGCTGCTCAGAATTTACTTGCAATATTCTGATCTGGTGAGACAAAAGAGGTGAACAAATTCAGAGCACTTATTAAATTTCTGAAAACTTTCCTCTGTAACCTTTTATGTGTTTTTTTGTTTGTTTGTTTTGTTTTTTAAATTTTACATGCTAATTTTTAAAACAATAGATTACATACTTAATGAGGAGGAGGTGACTGAGCAGGTCCACTTCGACAAATTACAATTCCTTTCAGAAATATATATTTTCCTGGAAGACTCTTGGTGAGACCTATGCCTGGCATTCAGTATCGTTGGTTCACAGCTAACTGAAAACTAATCCAAGAAAAATTTCTCTCAGCACTATCGTATTTGCTCTTGCTGCCTTGGCTGCAAGTATCCTATCATTGTAAACCATTCTTAGAATTCAGATGATTTATTTTTATTCCCAATGTATCCTGAAGTGTTAGTTCTTCACTCCGTTCCTCCTAAATCTGTGGATTTTTAAAAGAAACCTATATATGATAAAGGAATTTAAAATATTTTAACATTACTTCTTTGATAATGCTTAAACTTTGATAAAATTTATCTCTCTATCATTCATGTTTTCGTATATTCTTTTATAGAACGTCTTTTGCTTAGAACAAACATTGAAGTCAAGAAAAATATAAAAAAATAGATGTTTGTTTGGACAGAACTTTTGTTCTGTTTGGGAATCTCATTAACATAATGAATTGTTATAAGAAGGGATGTTGATGCTATAGTGTACTTTTTTTTAAATGATCATAGATTTCATAAACAAAATCTATTTAGCTGAATTTTGCATGTGTATTATTTACAATTTTTTAATCTATTAAAATAATTTTTAATGTAAAATTTTCTTAGTGACAAATCATCGAATCAATGTGGAGAAACATATCTATGGCACTCCTACCGTACTTCTGTGAGGAATCTCTTAAGGCAATCAGCATATAGGATCAATACTAAATAATGTCATTCATAAAGGCTAAAAATAGATGAATGAGGACAAAATCTCGAGGCTGCTATGTAGCCTCTGCAGAGAGAAATCATCCTCCCAAGGCAATTCACTGCAACTAATTTTGCCTTCTTTTCTGATAGGCCCACAAGGAATTTTTTCTTTTTTCCTCTATAATGTTAAACCATGGCCAGGAACATTAGCTGCTTGATTCCTGTGATTGTTACCATTACAAGAGAAGTTAAGAATTTTACATACTATTATTCTCCAAAGCACTGTCAAATGCAAGAAACCATTGTAAAGAGCAATTTGAGGGGACACCTTGGTAGTTTCTTTGTGAATGTGTTTGTATGATTATTTTTTCAGATGCTAACTGTGAAATTTATCAGTTTTTTCTTTTTCTGCATAGCCCTGGTTCAGTAGATTTGTAAGTACACAGAATTTTTAATATACCACAGCACTTACTTGTAGCATACTGGCATTAACTGACTTTTATTTTGCATAAATGTCTTATTTTTTCTTGTGTTTCTTTGATTGTTGATTTATAAATTAGAGTGCATTCTTCACAGAGAAGAGCATATTTATATGAAAATTCTTACCAGACCTTATCCATATCTGAGAAACATTTTCCCTAGTATGTCAGGATATACAATAGCTTTACAATTTAAGGGTTCCTCTTTCCTCTGTGAATCACAAATTCTTGTGTGCCTTTATTAAACCAATTCAAACAAGTATAATTCAGCTATGAAGGAGGTTGCTCTAATGTAATAATAAACGCATTTCTATGCCACCTATTGTAATTTCTCACTCTCTTCTAAATTTCTGTAATGCCTGAAAACCAGATGGGAAAACAATACACAAATACCTTAAAATAATAGTTTGTGGCACTAAGCATATAAATTCATGCACTCTATTTAAATTATGAAATATTTGTTAGCCTTGGCAGTGGAAATCTAGATTATTTTGAAAGACGAATAGGATTGTAAATTAAGGGGCATCTTTTGAAAGCAGTGTCAACTTTAAGGAAATATACAAATCATGGAGAATTCTTTAAAGGCGTTAGTTGTAATCCTACCTACTGCATCTGAAAATAAAGGACAAAACTTATCTAACTGAGGTGAGATATTTAAAAGTGACAAGCAATAAAGAAAATACTTCCTAAATGGACCCATGTTCATTTTTGTCTCAGAAACTTGATAGCAAGAAATTCTCTTAGCTTTTACGCGCTACTAGCCCGTGTTATTGTACGCAATTGTATACAATTGCATTTTATAAAAAGCATTTTATCATAGAAATCAGATAATGCACAGTTACCTTGCCATGAAATTGCACTTTGTAGGCATAATTGTTGAAGAAATTAATAGTTGCAGCTTCAGATGATTTGCTGAGACAATTATTTGTTCATTAACATCTCTGCAATTGCCTTTGTTTTCCTCGTTTTGGAAAGGATTTTATCTGTTTTGTAAGTTTGTTTCATAGACTTTTGTAGCTTTAGACCACTGAAATTATATTTCAGAAATGCCAGATGTTGGCATCGTAGGAGAGTTGTAATCATTAAAATAAAATGAAGAATGGCTTATGAAGTGATATGATGCTAAGAAAATAGTTTCCCTTAAAGTGACCAGTGTAGCTGACAGTGTCAATTAAGACTCTGATAAAGCTGCTTTACCTACAAATTATAATAAATTCTATTAATAATGCAATTGCTTGTTTACAAAAAAAAAAAAGTTTTATTTCAAATAAATATATGTATCTGAAATCTACAAAAGTCTCAGGGATCTCACTGCTGTGCTTAGGTTTCTGTCATTCTTCGGTAGAGATGCTATTCTGCTGATGTAAAACATTCTCCTAAGATATACTGCTAATGTTTCTGAATTTCAAGAAAAGAAAATCCTTCTACTTTAGGAGGAGTGTTGATGGTTCACAAGGAGGAATTTAAAAAATAACTGAAAGTCCATTTATTATCATCTGAACTCTGGATCTGAGAGTCAAAATGTCCTGAAGTGACATGGTGCAGCAGCTGAGTCTGAGACCATATACATAGGTCACCCTGAAAGTAATGCTTTCAATTTATTACCATTTACAATAGCTACAAAGAGCACACTAACGCTATTTGATAGAGCAAATTCTCAGCTACAAAGCACTGTTTTTCAACATAACCACACCATTAGCAAAATATTTTTGCCAGTGATGATCAAGAACTTGCATTCTGTGCTTCTTTTTTAAAAAAAATAAAAAAATAAAAAAAATCTGCAAGGCTCTCTGGAACATGGCTTGGCTTTCACTTCAGTATTGCCAATGCTGACATGCACTACCCATCACCTCACTGTGCTCACATCTGCTGTTTGGTCTCCAGAAATGTTCAGCAAATATTGATGACTGCCAGTGGCATCTACAGTGACATACTGCTTCAGCTGAACTGTTCTGCTTCATTTTTGATGTACATGTCAGCGGGTAAGTCGAATAGGCCTATGATTTCCAGATACTGCAGAGGCAGCCGAAGTGTGTGGTTACCTGCAGTTATGCATCTTGCAGACAGGAAAACTGATTTCTCACTGCCATGTTAAAATTCAGTTTTACAGTGCTGGAAGACTTTGGCTGTCTATGCTTTCTTTCTTGGCAGTTATGGAATATAGGAGAACAAGCAGAAAAGACTGGAAGGAACTGAGACCTTCTCTTGCAGTGTAGGGGGAGGAGTTCTACTAAGCTGCTCTTCTCTTTGAGCCATGACACAAGAAATATATGGCATTCTTTCTACCATCGGTTTTGTAAAGATCACTGCCTTGAGAGCTGTACTTTGATTCTGTCAGCATCAGCTCCACAATGCTAGAAGAATGAGCTTTTCCAAGTTCTTAAAACATGAACGTCTATGTTTTCAATCCCAAGTGGTCTCCTGTGTAAGGTAAAGGTTCAATCAATACTTAATCATTTAATAAAAATTATGGTAGAAGCAGCAATGTATGCATCTAAGCTTTATCTGGAAAACTTTTAACTGGCTGCATAATACTTGTGTTTATGTTTTATTCTATTTGATTTCTACCTCTTTCACACTACAGGAATTTAACATTTTCTTCTATTTATTCTGTCTCTGCTAAATTAGTTCACCTTCATTTTTAAAACTCTTCTTCTTTTTCATTACTTCTAGAGCAATTTTTTCCCTTCAGAGTTACACATCATTAATTTTGGGCTGATGCCAGCTCTTGTACAATTTACTGCTGTGCTGCTTCAGGGAAACTCTTGTTCCCTTCAGCAGTTAGCCAGTACTTAGAGGTCTGATGTAATTAGCAGTGCCTGTTGTTTCCCCAGTCATTAGATCTCAAATACCCAGTTGTTATTCTGCTTCTCTCTAGTGTCCCTTTTAGCTGTCATCAGTCTGCTTCCTATACCATGATACTACTTCAATTCCCTATCTCTTTCCAAAACCTTCAGGCAGAATGTAACAATCAGTCCTACAGGGGACAACTTTTACAAAACTTATAAAAATTAGATTGGATTTCAGGTTTTCTTAGCTATATGTTGCCATTGAGCCTTGATATATGCTTTCCTGTGGGAATACAGACAAGCAAGATGTCCTGCTGTAATAACAATACGAGGTGCAGAGCTGCTGGATCTGCAGAGGGTAGCAGAGGGGAGAAAGGAGGTCTTCCTGGTGTCTACATTAGTATGGGTGGATCAGGCAGGAGCTGTGTACTACACCTGCTGTTAGGTTAGCATAATTTATGCAGATTTATAGGATGGATTGTATGATAGCAGCAATTACTGTAAGGATTACAAAAAGATTACTTTCTTATGTAGAAAAGCTAAACATGTTTACCAGGTGGACCTTGCACATGTATCTTTTTCTACAGCATGCCAATCAGTCCTGCAAAGAGATGTTGGTACTGTTGAGAGCAATCTTCATCCCTTTCTCTGTCTGAGGGGCCACCTCAGAATTACATATGTAGAGATGGAAGAAAGCAGAAACCATGATGTAGGTGTGCGGTTGTAGGGTGTCTGACAGTACAGTGCAAGAAAGTGTAGAATACTGGAATACATACATATTCTGTCATCCAAGGTCACTGCCCTTTGTATAGAAATCAGCTAGGACTGCAGAAAATTGTCAAACATAGAAGGATTCTTCTCTATAACGTCATTCCCAAAATGCCTTTTATTTTTTCTACACTATTACAAAAATATATCATAAAGTAAAATATTTTTTGGAATGAGGTATCTAATTTAGTGTACTTAGTTCTTCATAAAGTTATATGCTGGGATGAAAAAAATAGTTTTTGTAATTATCCATTATAACTTCATTCACTGAGATATGCTGCCACGAATAACTAAACATAGTTTAAAAAAAGAATAAAAATTACTGCATTCATTTTTTTTTTTTTCACTGTAATCAATTTTGCATTTCTCAAGTCTAAGTCTGGGGCAAATATGTCTATCTTTATATTTTTTGTTAATATTTGTAGTATTACACACATTTCTAAGATTTAAAATAGCTTGCTTATATGGTTCAGTATTGTTCTAATAGTGATTCTGGCCCTCGTAGGTCTAAGTGTTTTCTGCATACATTCTCTGATCTAACTTCTTAAGCTTTTAATAGCATCTATCTTGAAGAAATTATTTAACACATAATTGAACAGAAACATGACACTTCTTGACACCTTTTATACATGCAGTTTCAGCACACAAAAAAAGAAGTGATTCTTGTTTTCCAGCTATAATACTCAAAAATCAAATTCATATTTATCTATTACAATGCTCTTTTAAGACAGGAAAAAAAAAAAGAAAACTTTCAAAAAGAAAGTGGAATTTCCACACCATTTCTTATTAATAGAAAGATTGAGAAAGACTTCCACTTTCAGTGAAAGCTTTCTTAGTTTCAGAGATATTACAGCTCCATCAGGAGGTATGCTAGTTTTCCGAATTATTACTTTTCTGACCAACTTCTAAAAGTTCCCATTTTGTGGAAAAGTTAATTCAGTCTCAAGTACCATTTTTATGGTATCCTTGCTGGCAAAAGCACTTCTCTGTACAAATGAAAACCCGCATTACTAAGTATTGGTTAACTTAAGCCACTCTTCACAGGCAGACAATAGGATATATTAGATGCTCACATGGAAGCTTACTGTTATAATAGCTCAGATCAAATACAAAAGACTTAATTGAACCTGGGACTAAATTATAATGCAGCACATCTTTTTACTTAGAAGATGAGAAAATGTTTTTTGTTGTATTTGTGCACTGCAGACCCCTCTGTAGATAAACATATGTCTATGTCAGTATTTCGATATTAATCTTTGTTCTACATACATTTGTTTTCCTTCAAGGTCTTCAGACTGTGGTGTTAAAATAAATATCTACAAACATCTTTTTACTTTCTCAGTTAAAAGCTTGAAAGAAGTCTGTTTTGTTTGCAAGTAAGACTAAGAGGAAACAAAGATCGATTATTTGCTAGGAAGGCATGTAATATTTTCACTTTCACTGTTGATAGCTTCATTTATCTGTTGAATCTATAGAGACAGCTAGATACTCTCTGTGCTAAATAATGACTAAGATACAAAAATATATTCTGTCTGCGACTCTCTTCTGTTTCTGTTATAGACGTATGGCAAAAAAGATTCGTATAAAGTAAGCATCAGCTAGTGAAAATGCAACTGAGTTGCAAACAAAACAGAATAGGCTATCAAATATTGCCATTAAAAGAGAAAGGTCTTCCGTAAACATTATTTATTGCATCTAAATCATTGAGTTGTCAACTGGAACTGGAGAGAGCTACAAAGATGACAAAGAATGGTTTCCAGCATCTCTTCTTTGTTTCTTACTGTGGTAAAATACCATATTCAGCAAAAGTTCTGGAGAAGAATAATTCTGCTACATTAAGAAATCAAATTCAGCGTTATGCATGACTCTTACTAGATGATTCTTTTTATTATGAGGTTAGTGTAACTGTTCACAGAGCCATTATTTTCCCAAATGAAGGAGACAGATGCACTGAGGACAAAAGGAAGGTAGAATATGTATAGCTACTTCTATGTGTATATATGTGTATATGTATACATACACACATACAGACATGAATATATGCAAATACATGCCTAAATATATGAGTTTTAAAATTTCAAAAGGCAGAAGCTAGTATTTCTTTCTCATGTCTTGGCTCAGAAGATATTGTTTTATCAAGAACACTATGTAGTTCTTACATGGCTACTCCTCCTCTATATTATTTATTTTGGGCTAAGATAAGCTGAATTTTCACCTGCTGACCTTTTCAAAACTCTACTTCCTGTGTAGCCGCAGACTTTATCAGAATTATTTTCAATTTCACAATTGAAATATTTCAAATTAAAACATAAGAGGCAAAAATGAAGGAGAGAAAGGCTTTGTTACCTGAATAGATTGTAGTTTCTTTGTTGGTGCAGAGTATTGGAACTGAGATTATTCCTCTGGCTGAAAAGTAGATACAGAGAAAACACATCAGTGTTTAGTTCCACCTCTTGTAACAACTGTCTTTGATAATCTTGTGTGACAGGGAGTATATTCATAAGTAAGTGACTGACCTACAGTGTGCCCCAGCCCCTTTCAGCCTCCTCAGTATGACTATACCACATCTTTTTGCTAAGTAGGGTCCTGTATCCCTCAGTTACATGCACTAGGAGTGTTCATCCATAAAATGCAGCAGATGTAGGTAAAATACACTTTTTCCTTCAGTTGCAAATCTTTTCTTTTGACAGAAAAGGTTTGCGGCATGACTGACTTGGTTGAAATAGAGCCTGTGTTGTGTCTTCTCCCTTTCTCCTCTCACTAGCATCAAGGCTGGCTCCGTGGCAGGATGTGCAGGCCACTGGGCTGCTTTCTCTGCAGAAGTGCAAGGGGAGGTGGAGGCCATCAGCATAAAGGTGACAGGGAAGCTTTTGCCTGCACACGATCCCCTTGGTGCCCACCATGAGGTGAAGACCCAACCCAACCCTACACATGAGCATCACAGCATATGCAGACATAAAAGAGGAGAGCAGAACAAGCTGGGCATCAGTGTGCATTTGCAATGAAGGCAACAGGAGCACTATCTCTGCTTAATTAACTTAAAGCAGAATTGGCTTTTTGTAGATGTTTGGCAACACTTACAAATAATGGTGCAATAATTAAAGATGCATTACAAGGAATCTCAGCTGGAAGCAGATGTTTCATCAAACCCTAATACCTCATTAGATCCTCTAGGAATAAATCCTTTGTTTCTACAGTTCTCTGGGTCACAAATTAATTAAACTGTCTGAGACACGCCTCTTCTCTTTTTTCCAACAAATAGTGTAATGCAGTGTAGATTAATGTTGAAAGGAAAACCGTCTGCATTTTTCAGCAATTACCTCTTCTCTTTCTTCAATAAAATTGGGTGTTTTATTGTAATTGAAATCAGTTGAAAGGGTTGATTTGCTAAGTTTCAGTAAAAGTATTGAAGAACTTAGCTCTGGTTATCCTAAACACATAGTCTGTGAAGTTTTCCCTTTTGGGATGGCATAGTTTCTATGCACAAACACATTAGTTCTTCTGCTTGCAGAATGTTTTATGTGATGACCCGTGGACCACCCAACTTGCAGATAGGCATAATCTCAAAGCAAAGACAGAAACTGATGGTGGCCTGGTTGGCAGCAACATATTCAAACTTCAGTAACTTCTCCCTTTTTTTTTTTTTTTTTTTTTTTTGAGAGAGAGAGAGAAAGGTAACAGCAGAACAGTTTCTCTCTGCCCAAATCATGTAGGCAGCAAATTGTAAAATATATAAAATAATAAATAAAATAATGTATTTCTTCTTCCCTGATATTCATCATCCTAATTTATTCTAGTAAAGGATATGAATTATTCATTTCTAAGCACAATAGGAAAACTTCAGTACTGTTTAATGACTCAGCTGAGCCATTAATGAAAGATTTGTGAGTAGGGTCCAGCATAATGAAGAACATTTTTATAAA
The DNA here is from genome assembly GCA_035772895.1 of Perdix hodgsoniae. NCBI lineage: Eukaryota > Metazoa > Chordata > Aves > Galliformes > Phasianidae > Perdix > Perdix hodgsoniae. Next base: position 1,299,382 of record JAPSGF010000039.1, read on the forward strand.
AAGCAGGTATTAAGTTTGAGAAGTAGTCATAACTTCTTGTTCAGAGTATGGCATCCTGAGTCATTGGAACAGTTGCTAGAGAAAATGTAAAAGCACGGAACTTTCTTTTTGAAAGATAAAAGACACTGTGTAAATTAGGTCCTTACTAGTAAATTATGTTGGCTGTATTCCTAATAAGAAAACAAATTACTAGCAGAATAACAAGCACACTGAGGGAAAAACAAAAGGGGGGAAGGAAAAAGGGAAGAAAATAATTTGGAAAATTCAGATTAGATCTTACGATTCAAGGCAACAGAGGTCAATCAATGATTAAAAAAAAAAAAAGCACCCACAACACATTAAGTCACAGAATTCCTTCCCTAATGCTCACTTTAATAATATGTTGATATTATTACAAGCTAGAAAAACTCACTGGACATGGAAACAAATTTTCTCCTGTGTAATTACGTGGTCCCTTTTCTCGGTTATCTATGCAGGGTTCTTCATGATGATAAACATTCTGAATTGCACGACTAAATCTTGTTGATGAATACTGAATTACAGGATTGGTATAGTTTAATTCCTGTTCAGATGAACATTAACTCAGAGGGATTATGCAGTCAGTACTTGCCAATTTAAGAACTGCTTGATTTTAGTGGTCTGCTAAAAACAACGTTATAAATATAATAGCTATATCCATTAACATTAATGAACATATTGGGTCCATGCTTTTTCCCCTGGCTATCTCTTTCCAGTCTGCAGTGCAGCTGCTGATCTTATCCAGCTGGTCTCCACAAGCATCATCTTAAGACTGACTGCTTCCACCACTCCTTAAGAGGCAGCAGAGAGGCCTGTGGGAAGCCAAGATGCTGTGAACAGGGAGTTGTGTGGCCACTGTATCCAAGTGGCTTTCCAGAATACCAGAGGACAGTGAGGTATGAGATGGAGGTAGGAGGCTGACCTCCAATCTCCTCTGGAACTGGGTTGAACCATGGACAAGATCCAGATTTAGCCAGTATTCAAGTCCAGTGTGAAAGGATTTTGAGCTGACATTAAAATCAATTCTAAGTATTAACACAATTCTAAGATTAATGCATCCTTCTTGACTCTCCTCTTTTCTATATGAACAGCAGCACTTCAACAGAAAATCTATTTCCTTGTATCTACCAGAAAAAAAAAAACAGTCTTAGTTATATAGCTATATAGTATAATTCTCATTCTTTCCTACTTGTTTTCTTTTTCCTTTTCTTTTCTTTTTTTTTTTTGGTTCTTCTTTAAGCTGGAAAAATTACCATTTATAGTAGTAATTTCTTCCATCATCGAGCATAATGTTCTTTCAGAGACAATACAATCTTGTATCGTTTGCTTGACCTATTGCTTTACAAAAACTGTAATTCTAGTGATGAGGTAATGTTCTAATTAAGTACAATACTAATTAATGCATAAACCTTATCTGATTAATGAATGAAATATCATCCAGTATATGATTTTAAATTCCTAACCTGTTCTAACTTAAAGCTATGTAAACCTACAATTTTATAAACATGGAGGCATTTTCCATTTGAATGGAAAATGAAGAAATCAAGCTGCATTTTCACAAGGCAAGGTACCACATAAACAGAATTTCTTGTCCTGTATTTTGCATTTTTTGTCAGTATTTTAGCACACTGTAATATAAAAGCTACTATGACTATGTTCTGGAAAAGGAATAGATAAGATAAAAGAATCCTATCTACAAGCAAGTACAATGTAGTGACTGATACTCCAAAAAGAGCTCAGAAGGCTCGATATGGTTTTCCTATGCAAAAAAAAATCTAGTTTTGTTGGAGTCTAATTAACATCTCTGCCACTATTATTAGAAAACAAAAGAATGGACCAGCACAGGTGATCATTAGGGTTCTGAAAATTAATATATGAGAAATACCAAAGAACAATCAACATGAAGTAGATGTTTCTGCATTAGAACATTTCTGATTGCATTCTCTGAAAAATTCTAAAGTCAGTCAGTGAATTGGGAAATTTTTTTGACAAGCATTCTGTGTGTCAGTAAACTGAAGAATTAACATCAGCATTATGGAGATGGCCATAGTGCAATTACACTGAAAAAGTTAACCTGGTATTAAAAGCAAATTCAATCTAAAATTACATTGCTTTCCACAGTGTCCTCTCATTTATTATTATTATTTTTTCATGTGATAGTGCAAACATTGTCCACAAAACCTCTTGTCATTTTTCAGAAACAGCAGTATGGTACAACTATTTTTTCTCTTCTCCCCAGAATCAGATGTAAGCATACGACTTTGGGAAAGGATTTATACTGCCATTATTTTTCTTTCATATCACAGCCACCATATATGTTCACTCTTACAAGATTTATTAATTTGCAATTGTGCCACTCCCTTGCTGAAACCAGAACCACTTATGAAAAATGAAGGTAAGTTTGAGAAAGACCTTCAGCCTATGTAGGCTGATGGAAAAGCAAGCTGTGTAGTTTGTGGGGGAAGCAATGTTTTGTGGGCAAGATTTGAATCGAAACTGGCTGGGTTAGGTCTGGGGCCACAAGCATTATCATAATATTTCAGATTATTTTCCTCACAGGTTATCTTATGAGAAAATAAATAAGTCCTCTGCCTCTTGAAATACAATAAGGTGAAAATACATGCCAATTGTGACCTGGAGAATGAGTACAGCGAACAATCATTAAGGAAAAAGAAATGGGCTTAATAAAACAGATGGGTATAGATTTAGCAATAACACCACCAGCTGCAAGTAGGCATCCAACAAGCAGGGCAATTAAGACTGGAGATTTCATCTCAGTGAACAAAATTAATTGTGGATGCTCTGAGGAAGACATTTTCTTCATGAAGACATCAATCTATATTTTGAAATTAGATAGGCCATAATCTAGTTAACCAAATACATTACTCATTGCTAAGTACAAAGTGCAACTTCCCACTAGTTCCCAGAATGTTTTTGATTCTCACTAGTAAATTACTACAAAAGAATTTCTTGAAAACATCTGCACATATCTTCCATGTGCAGACACTGTAATTTCATTTTTAAAGCTGTTTAATCTAGAACAAGACAGTTACTCCTTATATACCCATATGAGAATTATAAAATGCTATACCAGACTAGCTTCTTGGAATTAAGTTCCACCCCTAAACTGGGACTTTCTAAATGTACATAAGTGATTTAGATGTATGGAATATATTTTCAATTGGGTCAGAGCCCTTGAAAACCTTTGTAAATGCTTAGATTGGATGCAACATACATATCATCATACTCAGCCTCTACATCCATTGAGCTGAAAAATCACTGAGCCATTTGTTTTGTCCATGTCACAAAGTGAAATCTGTCACTTAGTTTTTGCAGTAGTTATACTTCTGATTTTAAGATCTGATTCTTTCTAATTTTGCTTACTGTTATTCCCATTTTACTTCCACAGTTCAAAGTATCTCTTAGTGGATTTTCAAGTAAATAAAATTAATGTTATCATTTTTTACTCACTGTAAAATAACAGTAAATATGATTACATTACATTTCAATTAGCTCTGTGCTTTACGAATTTGCTCAAGAACATTCCGAGGAATGCTTGTGAGAATGTGATGTATACAGATGGATCACATCTCTATATTTTCTTTGTACACTCCGAGCAAGAAAAGGAACACGTCACTTTTATAGTCTGGAAAAAGCATTTTTCAGGAGAAGCAGTACTTGTGAATTTCATTGACACAATCTTAACAATTCATAAAAATATCTGTAATACTTGTGCAGAAATAGCAATGCAGTGTTTGACTAAAACTAGAGAGAGATTTTAGTGTTGTTCAAGATGACATTTTTTATCTCTGAAGATGCCAAACTAGCTGTGAGATATAGACAATAGCAAACAGTGCCATGTGGGAAAGAAAATATTTTAGAGAGCGAATAGCCCTGAATAATAAAAATTACCTTGAGAATTGACTAATACTTCTTGTGCCTGGCATAGCATTCAAACTGAAGAAATATGGAAAACAGAAATATGAAAAACTTGTTCTCTCTCTCTTTCTTTGCCTATCACATCTCTTCCAATAATCCCAAGAAGAATTTACCTGTTCCTTAAAGGCTTCAAAGAAAAAACAATTTTCTGCTACTGAAAATGGCACATCAGTAATCTGACAACTCTTATACTATATTTCTACTTAAATTCCTAGCTCAGCAAAGACATCCATGGTGTGTCATACATGCAAAACTAATACTAAATCTTTAAAGGCACACTACAGATAAATGAATTATGTTTGTCCCCATGCTTTTAAATCTTAAAATGTCTTTCATTACTTCCTGAACTCTAAGGCATACATATATTTTCATATATATGGAAAGGACTAATTCAAACTACCTGCTGGATCATAACAAGCAGAACTGTAGCTACAATTCAGGTTCTCCCATGAACCATTTGCTCTCTCTTTATCCAGAACTGCTCATTTTCAAAGAGTGAAGTAATCATCCAGAACTTCCACCTATTCATTTGAATCATTTCTAGTGCATGGGAGAACACACAGCTTGTTCTCCTGGCTGTACTGTCTTTGCCATCTCCCTGGTATACTGTAAAACTGCATTTAAGTACTTTCTGTTTTGGAAAGTGATAAAAAATGTGATATATTAAAATAAAATGAAAAAAGAGAGCGAGTTTTGAACACTACTAACATAAGATTATATTGAAATGGCTTCACACTGATTCTTAGTGAGGTCAGTTTTAGTACGGACTGTGTGACATGGGCAACAGATCTCAACTCTGCACAATAAACAGAGATTTACTCTAACCAAGAATTATTTGGATGTAAAAGTACAAGCTAGAAAGTAAATAGAGAAATAAACATAAGTTGGAAAAATTCTTTAGAACTTCATGAAACCTTGCTCCCATACTGAGTTTACTGTGACTGAAAACACAGTAAGTAGGATATTTACTTTTTTCCTCTGGATTATTGACCGTGACTACTCCTAAACTTTCAGATACAAGGTATAATATGTAATGAAAAATAGTGGTGAGGAAAAAAAAACACAACACTACAAGAATAAGATTTTCTACCTGTAGCACCTCAATAAGGCAGCTGCATGCGCATAATCCTTGTACAGCTTTTCTAAAATGTGTGAACACATTTTAGAAAAACATAGAAAACATAGAAAAACAGTGTTAAAAGCCTTTGAATTTAACTTCTCCTGACAACCTATCTTGACATCCATTGAAAAGATAGAAGAAACCTGTAAAGTAAGGAAATCAGCTGTCAAAACGAGTGTCTCAAGAATCAATGACTGAAGGCACACATGAAGGCTGGATGAAAAGTCCCTGAAACATCTGGAGATTTTCTCAACTGTAGGAAGTCTTGACTTAAAATAGCCAGCTGTTCCACAGGCATAAGCAGCGTGTGAACAGAAAAATCACTATACCAAATCTAAATAGATTTTTAGGAATATTGAGGTTGCTAATGTAACAGAAATTATCTTACAGTATGAAAAAATCGTGACACCTTTCTTTGAGCTGTGGTTCTTCCACAATCAATGGCAAGCTTCCACTTGACTGGTCCAAATGTCTTCAGAATCAATATTCAGCACAAGATGTGGAGATCTCATTATGGATGTCTGAATTCCAAAATAAAATACCAGGATTTTTAACACAATGAAAAATATAACTAATTAGCTAAGCAATGAGAAAGAACAAGACATTAAGCATTTGCCTACAGGAATCTGATACTACTTCAGAACAGAGTACGATTTATCCTCAATTTATTTTGGTCCAACGGGTGCTGAAAATGTGTACTGAACCCCACTCCTCGACTGTTTGCCTGTCTTGCTGTAGCATACAAGCTCTCCAGATATATGGTCATGGAGTCAGGGAACAGGAACATGGTCCTGCCCATACTGCTCTATCAAATGTATTGCCAAGATCTTGGGCCACTGCATTTGCTCATTGTCTAGTCTAACCTAGACTCCTCCTTCAGTTATGCACATCATTTTTGTTTTGGAAAACAGAGCTCAGATGTGGAAGAACAAAAGCTCTTGTACACTTTTTTAATTGTTATTTTCCGAAAAAAATACTCAAAATTTGAGTATATTGTTGCAGACATATGGTACCAAAAGTTATTCATAGTTACTATTCAATGAATAGTTTGACATTTTTTTCATACTTTTTCCATCAAATGTAACATTTCCTGGAGGCTTTTCTTTTCTACAAGTCATATATTTAAAACATGGCGGTAGCCTGTAACATCTATTAAGTGTAAACCATGTTTCTTGAAACTAATAAAGGAAAAAGTGTGGTAAATCATAATTCTGAACTGCAGTTGTTTCATTTAACAAATGAAAATCAATTACTTTAGAAATATCAGATGTCACATAACATTTGTTTCAATATATTAATTTTATTAAACTTCACTGATTTAAATCATTTTCATTATTTTTCCCCTCTGGGCAGATGACTGTCATTTTACTCACATGGAGACAGACTTTTTTGAATTCATTTTAAAACAGTTTAAAAAAATATGCTCTCAAAGAAAATGGTATGAAAAAGAGTATGAAAAAGTAATGTAGTGTATTTGGGTTACAGTCAAGCTTTAACGTTGAATATCTAGGACTACATCTACTGTTGAAATCAAACCCATTTAGCTTTTGTCCTGCATCTGTTTTTATTCCCTTTACAGAGAAAGGAACATCAATACCCACACCCACTCCTAAACCCTCTTTCACATGCACTTCTTACTCATATAGCTAGTTATTACACTGTATTAGTGTTATGTAGACGCTACAGTATGCTGCAATGAAAGCCAGACATGTTTTACTTAGCATAGTTTGTTGAGTAGCAGCACACAATAAAGGATGTGCTTTTAAGGGATGTAAATGACTCAACATGTAGCTGATGTTCTAAAGATTTTTCTCCCACTGAAGCCCTGGAGCATACTTTCATCTTTGCTGACAGTGTTCCTCATTGATCTCTTTCTTCCCTGGGGTCTCATAAAGATTTGCCTATAGTAAGCAATGTGGCTGGTCTTCCAGGCCATGCTGTCACTTCTCCACCGCTTTAAGTAACAAGATAGTGAAAAAGAACTCCTTTTGCTGCTGTTCTTATTTCCCACAAAATAAATTGTATCCAAATATTTTGTTTGTTTTCCATTAACACACCTTTGCCTATATAAAAGCCTATCTCCATCTCACACAAGTGAGAAACAGAGCCTTTCTCCCAAGTCTGGCAAGCTGATGGCGGAAGCTTTACTTCATGAGTGCCATGCAACATTACCTTATCTGGTTTCCAATATTACTCTCGTGATTCTGAGACTTTGGTTACTCTCCTATGTTTAAGTAACACCTCCTATTTTTAAGTTATGCACTTTCAGTTTTCTAGCTGAACTATGGCTGATACACTTCTTCAGGTTAGAACTACTGAATTAAAAGTTGTATTTCTGCCATTTTCAGCTTTTTCTCATTTTCACCCTTAAAGTGAGGTTGCAATGCATTGCTATTAAATAAAATATTTTCCCACACACACTCTTTTCAATCATTCCTCTGCCTTTAATTTTTTTTGTTGTTCTCATGACCCAAAAGGTGACAGAAACTTTTCATATCACTGAAATAAATTACTTCAAATAAGATTTAAATAGCTTAAGAAGTCCTGGGCAATAGCCTTCTGTCATTCAGACTTATTATTGCATAATTGTATTAAAGCATAATTAAAGACTTCCCAGCTTGTATTAGTATCTCTTTACGAGTTCTGAGTTTTCCTTCTCTTTTTAAACCATAAACTCTGTGGTTTTTTTTTTGTTTGGTTGGTTTTTTTTTGTTTTAAAATCAGGACAATTATTTTAGGGGATCCATAGCATATCACAAGGCATGGAATTTTATGTACTGAATGATTTACCTTCCTAATGAAGCAATGCTTTAGCCTTAAGAGAAGTATAATTAGAGAACATCTGTGTTTTATTATTATGGGTTTCAGAAATATACAAACATTCTTACTAGCAGGAAATGCATTGTTTCTGTTGAACTGCAATAGTCTGTATCACAGTAAAACAGTTCCAGCATGGAACACATGCATTCTGTTGTCTGGAAACTATGGCATTGCTTCATCCCAAAGAAGGGATGGGAAGGAAACTGTAAAGAAACTGAAATTAGACCTACTTCACTTTTGGCAATGGTCTGGAGTCAAGTCCAATTAAGTGAATAAGCAAACTAGAGTCACCATTTTTGGCCTTAGATGTCAAATGGCTTCTTTGTCTTTACATCCACTTGGGGCCACAGTGCACTTTAAATGAGGGTGCTTACGTTAAAGACTCAAAACACAATAACACAAAAAAAGAGAAAATACTAACAACATCCATTTGGACGTTTTTCCATTTAGGCTAATCAAATTTGACAATGACATTCCAATTTATACATGCTACCTGGATGGCAAATTGCTTTCTACTGCTGTAAAAAATGGTCTCAGTCTCTCTCTTTGAAATCTTATCTTTACATCTCAGGGGTCAGACAAGACAATGATTTGCAGAGTTTTATTTAAACTATGTTCTTTTATGGCTCCATAGAATCATCTGAATCTACAAAGCAGTAAGCATAAATTTTCAAATTCAGTTAATGTTATCTGTACCTCTCCTATACCAATATTTATTATGTTAAATCTAGTTGTAAAATTACTACCTGAGGTATTTTTTTGCCCACTTTACATAAGCTCTGTTGTAATCAGTTTTTATTATCCTTTACATATACACTGTCATTATCCTTTTGTCTCCTGTCACAACTGTGGAATGCTTGTTAAAACTTAATTAGATCCAAAAGATGGTAAAAGCTTTTGTGACTTGAATGACTTTAAGATTCAAGTATGGAGTAATTGCCCTCTCATCCATCCAGCTGCTATTTTAACAATTTAACCCAGTTATATTTGACCTCCCTAGTACCATCAGTGAAGCCACTCTTTTTTGGCATGGCTCAAAAAAATCCACGTGAGAACAATAGGACCAAGCAGCACATATGTAGAAAGGACTGGGCCATATAGATGCAGTTTCTGACCCCCAGACAGCAACCAGTGCCTATCAGGGAGGCACTAAAGAAGGCTATTTGTTACCACTGCTTTTGGCACTGTAACTGGAAGAGAAGTGTCTATCTCCAAGGGCTCATTGACTCTTCCCTGCATGCTCATGCTTGCCCAATTCAGCCTCAGCAGCATGCCATTTGATTCCCGTGTTTCTTTGTTTCCCTCTTCACAAACACGCTGAGTTGTTTTAACATACGACACAGGAGCATATGGAGCATACTCTCGCTGAATCTTAAAAGCAACAACAACAAAAAAACATCCACAAAAGATGTTATAGTATACTGACAATGAAAACCTCTCAAGGTCCTCACATTTCCTGCCGAGGAACTGGAGCCTTAAGCAGGTCTCTATGCTGTCATATATGGGAGAAGGTATACAAAATTGTTCTTATTGTTGATAACAATGGTATTTAATGCCTGCTTTGGGCCTTTCTACATGATATTTTAGCACTGTGCTGAAGAGCTTTCAGACAGTTGAGGCCCCACATTTATCTGCAACTGGCAGGAAGGAAAAGCTTTAAATATTGGTTGCTTTAAAAAAAGATCTATTACTTCTAAGTTTTGCTATAGAAAAGAAGACTGTAGATTTATTGAATTAAAGAATACTTTTATGTATCTGTGTCTTTTGAGAGATGCAGTTATAGTGACAAAGTGAGCAATTCAGGTCATGAAATGGTTTGACGCTGGTGTTGCTAAGCAGCCGATGGGTTTACACCGATTGTTATAAATTCAAACAAAATAATTTCACAGACTGTGAAAGCAAGGGAATAATGTTTGGGTGTGAAGGAATAACAGATGCCCTACTGCATCAACTGCTGCAGTTAAATGACATTCAAACATATTTAGTTTAAGAAATAGCTTTGGACACATTCGAGGGAACAAAGTTTTTGTGACATTAAACAGAATTATTAATTTTTACTCTGCAGTCTGTTAAAAACACACTTGCAGATTCTTTCCCATTCCAGTGAGCAATTAACTTATGTAATAATTGAGTGGTCAAGAAATACAGATCAGGTTTCCAGCATTCATGCATTATATCAAATTGCATCAATGTTACCTGAAAACATTTTGAAAGATGTATACAGATGGGTGCCTTTTAATTCTTGGCTCACCATCTCACGCTGATGAAAATGCCAAGCTCAGTTATTCCTGTCAAACATTACTCTCGTTTTAATGCTTAAGTAGAAGAGAGTATATTCAAGGAAAAATGGAATTTGCTGCACACACTTGGTAAAATATACAGGATTAAAAAATGCATTGATAATAATAGAAAGAAATTACAACAGGAAATTTCACTTTAGACTCATACTGCTTAGTTCTACTGATGTTTTTATAATTACTATCATACCAAAAGAACCAAAAGAATTTTCTTCTCAAGCTGGGACACAGCCCTTTTTATTTTTCATAGAAAAAAAAAAAAAAGTATTCCTTATGCAAACTAAGTATTCCATCATATCTTGTTTTTGGAACATAGGAACACAATTGTTAAAGCATCATTGATTTGATAAATTTAAAACAAAAACAAAAACGTGAATACTACATGCAATTCATAGAAGTAAGAATAGATGAGAATTGTATCATATAAATAAAATTCTGAATAATGGAAACTCTTATATTACAAGTCACATTCACATTATTATAGCTAAAGAAGCATATCTTACATTTCATATAGCATAAGAGAACATTAAAAATATAATGGTTGACTGGCCACCTTTGGTTATATGTTTGGAAATAAGCTTATTTTGCAAATGTTTCGGGAATCAATTCTATTGTTTTGAGATAATTATGATCCTTTATTCTTTGAAAAGAATATTCTGCTTATTGATTTTGTCTGTTGTCTCGCACTGATAAATCATAGCTACAGAAGTTTCAAGAATACTTTGGCTTTGATCAATCTCAGATAATATCCAAAATAGAAGGAAAGAGTGAATTTATGCATGTAGTCTCTTTTACATTCAGTTATACATCACTTTTCAAGGGTTATGGAAATTATTGGTTATATAAATCTTCCAATTTCAGATGTTCCTTCACTCTTCTAAGAGAGACTTAAGTATTTTTGGTAGTGATGTTACCACTGACTGATGAGGTATCTTATAGATCTTTGCTTCTTTAACACAGTTTGAAGTGTTCATTCCACTCCATTTAAAAGTTAGAAAAAAAGGAAATAGCAGTGTTCCTACACTCAAATCAGTTATTGTCCAAACACTAAATTTAAAGAAATAAATGTTAGCTTAAATGCTTCAGAGTAAGTCCTTAGGTGTAGACAGATGTTAATGTCTCTTAATACATGTTAGCTCTGATCAGCTCCAGCCACACCTCTAACAGAAGCCAAGGATTTTTATTTATTTATTTATCAAGAAATACCATCCACCTACTTCCGTTCTGCTGGTGCAGGATGCAGTCTTGTCCTGTCCTGACAGAACAGTATTGAGAACAGCTCTCAGGAGGGCATCAAATCATGCAAAAGAGGGAGAGGGTAGAGTTACAAGATCCTTTGGAATGAAATCCTTGTTTCTTTCCTCAACACTACAGTAATGTTGGAATATTACAAGCCACAGAATACCTTTTGATGGATAGTATTCTGTGATTGTTATAATTGCTATCAAAAGTTTAAAGGAGTTTGGTTAGTAGTTACACTGGACAGATACAAAAAGCAAAGAACATTCAGTAGTTCAATATAAGTACTTCCAAATGGAATTTTTTTTTTTTTGTGGATTTGTTTGCATACACACATAATATTGCATTTTTCCACACTACACTATTGTGGTAGGTAAAAACAACTAACCCTCCACCCATCATTCGGGAAATAAATTAAAAAGCAATTAGATGAGCCACAGAGAGAAGTCAGAAGTCTCCATTCAACTGTTTGTGGAATGATTTGATGATAAAGCATAAATAACAGTTACACTGTAAAAAGAAAGCTAGAAAAACTATAATATCCCATTTGAAGTAAGTCACTGAACCATAAACTTGTTCTGAAACCATCAATGTTGAGAAAGCAGAAGTAGTGAGATCAAGGTCGGTCTACTTAAGGAAAGAGGAAAATAAAAATAAAAATAAATATCATTGTGCCTACTCCCATGCTTTCTATTAAATCAAGGCAGTTTTTAGGGCACTTCCATAGCCTACCCTTGGCAGAGCTATTTGGATAACAATTCCTGTTTAAGAGCAATGTGAGTGTGAACAGGAGATGTGAATGGTACACAACAAACCAGGCATGTCTAACTTGAGGCCTTCTGGTCACATGCAGCCCTGCACATCCTGCACTGCAGCAGCCCCCTGCCCTGCACTGGGCCCTCAGCACCAACCAAACATCAGTGTGCTAAGAACCCTATCTGGGTTGAAACTGCGACACAGGAAAGACACAAGTATGGTGCTAAGCAAATCATGGCAAGTAAGTTTATCTATTACGATGCTGTATGGGACCTGCTGAATCACAGCCTGAACCCTTGATTAGTTATCTGAGGCAAGCAGTATGTCAGCCCTGGGAGCACAGGTGAAAGCAATTCACCTGTGCTGCAGGAAGGGGTGGAGCCAGGCTCCACCTCTCCTAGACCCATTTAAGTGCTGACTGCCAGGGAGGAAGGATCTCTTCTGAGAGATCCACTCCTGTGGAGCCCATTACTGCGAGCCCTCTGCACGGGTAAGCATTCCACCTATTTTCTCTTGTTCCCTTTGTGCCTAACTCTTTATTGGTTTATTTTTGATTATACATCTATTTGATTGTACTTTTCAATTATATTATTCTTTCCTTGACTGTACAGATGCACTGGCTGAACACAGCCCTGTGAACAGCAAGAAGTATGCAGCCATCTGAATTGTAAAGTTTTTGCATCCTCAGTGTGAACTGCTTTTTGTACTCTGCAACAATTAAGCATTCAGAAGAATTTTAAATCCCATTTTTATTTACTTGGTATAATTTTTCCCAAAACTTCTGCCAAAATACTTTTAGAAAAATTCAGATAAAATGGAAGCAGCCTGAAGTCTTGTGAGAAACCAGTGCCATCATGAATTACTCAGCTGTGTGTTCTGCAACTCATATGTACTGTAGAATCAAATCTCATTTTCACTCTTCCTGGTATTTTAAGTCATTTACCAAATTCACCAGGTAATTTTTCTTCGTGATTCATATGGGCTTTTAAAGTGTACCCATGTTTAAACAATTGTCAGTTATCTTCACCTCTGACACATGACTGTGAAGGATGGTAGAGAGCTCAAACAAAAAACATATGGATATAGTGCCATCTAATGCACTTTTCAGGACAGTTTGAAAAAGTGGACTGGAATTATAACCCTATGGAAGGGTTCCGACTTGTGTTCAAAATCCTCTGATAAAGAGGTGGTAGAATAGGCATGCCAAACCCATGGACTGCTTGCAAACCTGGACAGCTAGGCATGCAGCCCTACAAGATCATGAACTTTTAATATTGCTATTTTTAACAATAATTTTCATGAGTCAATTGCATGTAGCTTGAGTGCTGACTGCATTGATGGCAACAGAATTATGGAGGGGAGACTGTGGTGCACTGCTGATTCCACCTCTCTTGCCCACCATACACACTCAATTTGATCAAACCTGCGTGTATTACAGGTTACGTGTGCTCATGCCACTTGGTGAGTAAAGTGCAGTGATCACTGATAATATTTCAATTTTCTTACATATGTACATTTTTGAAAACATGCATTTATTCATTAAGTAGATAATTTAAATCCGGGCTTATGTCATTTCATGAAATAATTTACTGAGTTGGCATGTTTATTGCAGAAGAAGTGATGTGTATAGAGCTGAAATCAGACATTCACTTCAAAGAAAAATTTGATTAGGTCTCTTTACTAGACTTTTATAAGACTTACCAGAGAAAAATATCATTTGTGTCACAATCATGTCTTCTTCATGTGATTGCTTTTCGGCAGTATGTACATTTACTAAAAAATATTTTCAAGTATGAAACAAAGGAAGAGTAAAATTAAATCAAAAAATCTCTGACAAGCACCTTGAGAACACACTAAGAATTGCAGCCACTTTCATCAAGCCAGACATGGATGTTTAAGTTTCACAAAACTGAACTCAAATATTCCACATAATACAGTTAATGTATATGTGGTTCAAGATAATTCGTCTTCAATCAGTGTGGCCTGGACAAGCCAAAATATTGGACATCCATGTATTAGATCTTCCCCTATTTCTGTAGCTACCCCTGCTGGCACGTTAGACCTTAAAAAGATTTGTTCTCACTTTCCTCTTTATAACCCCAGTTGCTTTATCCTTTCCTCACGTTGCTAGATTTTTTAGACCTGTTATGATAGACTTTCCGTTTGATTTTCCAATTGCTCTGCATCTGTCTTGATGAGTACAAAAGAGGGAGGAGCTACTCCAGAGCTACATTCTATGGCTGAATAATTAAGGAGTTATTTACTGTACTCCTACATACAGCCATCTATGGGATTTGCTTATTGCTACAGCAAATTATTGCTGATTCATATCTAAATATTTATTTTTGCCTTATCCTATATGATCAACCATTTCAGCTGCAGTACAGTATCTTGTACCAGTTGAATAGTATCTTCTTTTAAATACTTTTTAAATTGACAGTCATTGCAGATTTTAAATTATGCCTCTCAAGAGCCCCTCCCTGCTTAGAAGCCTCTACAAATGTAGATTAGCACATTCTCTATTCTAATGTTAAACTCTGAAGAATTTCACTTATACATCTTCTTTTCTGACACCAAGAAATTGATACGTGCTGTCTTATAAAGTGTTTTCTAATCACTGAATCCAAGCAGCAGTATTTTCATCTAAACGTTTCCACAGATAACACATGAGATTTACCAGATACAATTTGATTTTAATGGTTGAATTTGAACACCACCTATTTAATTGCTCTTCTAGATGTTCAGACTCCATTGTTTGTTTTCCTGTTTAATCTGATTAGATCTCTAACACCCAAGCACCTACTTTCTCCCTCTCCCCCCCCCTTTCTGAGGATATCTTTTCACAGGAATACAACTACATCACATATTTCAGTTGTAAGAGAGAAATGAGAATAATTTTCGAATGTACCCTTAGATATAGCAAATATGTACTTTTATCTAAGTCAGAATGACCACCCTTAAAATTGCTAAAGTGATTAAGTAGAGAACTAAGTTTGTTTTTGAAGATAGGAGCTTCTTAAAAAACAGCTGTTACTTCACAAGTTTCATCCTATCTTCCACTGACCAGCTGTAGGCCACAGGCAGTATCAGGGGATAGGTCAATTAATATGTATTTTAAAAAAAAGCAAAGCAAAAATCTCAGGGTGCACTTGTTTTGAGGGAGACCATGTAGCAATCAAATTTGCACAGCTTTGGGATAAATCAGTATCTCATCTCTGTGTGAGATTAGCTCGCTGCACACCAGATAACAAATCCACCTTCCAGATGACATAGTAATCTAACAAAGCTTTTTTAAGTCTCTGACTTATTTATGGTTAAGCTTTGAATTGGAAAGGTACATGTGTGTTGGAAATATCCAAACAATTTTGTCAGGATGGTATCTTGTGCAAGATATTCTTGCAGTGTGTAGGACAAAATATTACATATATATACTTCACCTATATACTGAGTGTGCATTCCTGGGGAAGGTTCATCTAGAGGATAACTGATGCAAACTATCAGATACTCCCCCATTCCCCCAGCTAAAGTAGAAAGTCTCCCCAAAAGAACTATGGCAGCAGAGACCGTGAAAAAAAAAAAACCTTACATAATTCTAATGCAGATACAACATTTGTTTCCCATGCGTGATAATTTACAGTATAGAGAACAAACAAGAATAAACACACTCATCCAGGAGACTCTCTTGTTGAGTCTCAAAGTCCAGACCCCTTTGTTCTCTAGATTCCTTGAATCACAGAGATAGGGAGCCTTGGTGCAGCTGAATCCATTCCTAGTTCAATACTTCGTCAACAGTTTATTTCTGAGCATATACAATCAATTTAAGATGTAACCTTAGAGTAGCTTGCAAAACTTAGAGATCTTAGTCACTTACCAAGGACCTCTATTAGCAAGGTACTTTAACATCAATATGTAAGGGATCTCTGCATAGAGATAATCTCAAGAGACACCCCTACTTCAGGGGCACTACTGTTATGCAGCCCACTACCATACAGAAAAGCTCAAGACCTTGAGGGCTGATCTCTATTTAGGGGGTGAGATGATCGACTCACAATCACAACCTTTAGCACATGCTCAATTGATACCTGTTTAGCTGGGAGTCTGCTACCTGTTCTTTGAGCACCCAGTCTGAGACAGTCGTGTGGTCATTATCTGTCTTGACAATCCTTTAATTATTTTCCATTGCTATCAGTCCCTATCAGTGTCTGTCTTCTCACTGTCTGCCTATGACCAAAACCATTGGCACTACAGCCAGGCTGAAGGAGGAAGTTAGGGGCAGGAAAAAATGCATCCTCATGAAGTTCCACTCAAGTTTTCTTTTTTATTCCTTAGTGTTTACAGACAATGCTATGATTAATAACATTTCATTCGCCATTCCCTTTAGTAACCTGAAATATGTTTTAGCGCACTTATCACAAATTACAATACCCAACTCTCTTAATTTTATTTTGCTGTTTGAATAACAATGCTAACTGTTCAAATTATGTATCTCTCTCTATATTTTTTTTTCATTTTTCATTTAATTCATCACATCTCTGATACAGCAGTTAGATCATTTTATTCTGGTATCCAGACTGCCTTCTCCTACATTTTTCCCCCTACTTCCTTTGATATTTCTGTATATGTTTAAGGTGCCTACAGTCCTTTTTGTCTTCCTTAGATATTGTTTTTGCTTTTTTTTTTTAGAATCAACTTTGTCCCTAGTACTCCTGTTTGTACTTATTTCTAAGCTATTATTATCCTCCTTTCTTTCCTGTTTTTATTTTTATTTTTTCCTTTTAATTAGGAAATTAAGAAGCCAAGGACATGCATCTCTTGTCAACTTTGAAAAGATTTTTAAAGATTTGAAAAGAATGTGTTATTGTATTATATTCTTTTCAATCCTTCAGTGAATATCTTTGCAACTATTGCCCTTATAGCTCACTTATGATCCTACCTGCTCAGACAGCCACTTACTATCTGGAGATATTTGTCTGAACAAGAGCCCTCATACATTATTCCCAGACTTTTGCTTCTATATCAGACAGAGGATCTTGTTTCTTGTCTATCTGTATAGGGAGATACATTATCAGCAGTATCATTACTATTTAAATATATGTCTGGAGTGGTTTAATTGGATGGTCTCTACTCACTATATAAGGGCTTCTTACATTTTTTATATATTCAGCAATGCCCCACAGTGAAGTTCTGTGATATCTCTGCTCATCAGGAAAGCGCTGCATGGTTCTGCATGATATCTCTGTAAAACACCACACTTACGTTGATAAAAACTGCAGTGTAAGGGCATTAGTATTCCTATGCTGTGCTTCCGCCCCCTCCCCCCTCTGTGTTTTTATGAATAGTACAACACCTTAAATTGCTGTAAAAAATACCTAATTTCCATGGAAATTGTCTACAATCCCTTTTGCTTGCAATTCTCATCCACTGGCTGATAGAACGCTGGAAAGAAATCTCATTTCAGTTTATCAACTGTTTAAACACATAGCATAATCAGACTGCTGGTTAAGTATGTCCTCAACAGCCCTACTTTGGAAACAGTTGATGATGACAGACTTACGGTGATGTATAGCGTTTAACCCAGGAGAATCCTGAAAATAAAATTAGAGAACATAGTTTTTAATGTATTTGCATTGTAGTTTTATCCATTGCAATGAAATGAACAGCAGTGACTATTTAAAAATCTTATTCTAGCAGTAAATAAAATACTAGATTGAAAGACAAAGAAATTCTGTGTTTTGGTGAACTAAAACTTACAATTTGAAACAGGACTTGTCACATATTATCAAGAATATTCTAAAAGTACTGAATTAATTTTATAAATGTTAAATGTAAACTTTTCTTCTGTTGCCCGAATCAAAGGCTATATAGGATTGAGAAGTAATGAAACTGAGGTACCGAAATGCTATTGACAATTTATTCCAAAATATCCTATTTAAATTATTTGGGAATAAGCATACTGACTATCTGACTTATCTCCCTTACCTTGGAGGCAGATAACATAAGAGAATCGGATCCAGAAGTGCAATTAGAAGAAATCTATCCCTGAGACTTGGCACTTTCTGGGGCACCCTTGCAAAGGGTGAGTGACTACTATATAATGGAAACATGCACAAAAAGCAGCTGTTTTTTCAAGATAGGTTTTGTTTTTAACAAGTAATAGTATTTTGCTTAAGGAAAGCTGGCTGTGCCTGAAAACAACAATAACAAAGAACATATGCAAAAGAAGAAGTGGCTCCTCTCTTCCCCTTCTACCTCCTCACTGAAATGATCAGCGACTTCAGGAATTTGTAGAAATCTGTAGTTTATAGCAGCAGAAAAAAAAAAAACAAAACAAGGAAAGCCTGAGAAAGATCATAGCAAGATTCCAAAGAGCTGTTTTCTCTGAGAGAAGGTTAGAGGATAGTTTGAATTTGAGTTGAGAGATGGAGCTAAGAAACTGCCATAAATAATCCACAAGTCATGATGCTAGAGGCAAGAATAAAGCCTTAGAAATTTAATAGAAAGAGAAACGTTTAACATCATAGAATATCCTGTCATATATAAATAAACACATTAATTAATTGCTTGATTGCATGATCCAGTATGTCAGTGGTGCCATGAAATGAGAGTATTTAGAATTTGATGCCAGTATTTAATGGAGCATCTGATTAGCCTTGTGCAGAGCTATTGGTATCACAGCTTTCTTTATGGATGAGAACATTAAGAAGATTATTTTACAATTCTTTTGCACAAAACCATACAAGATAAACTCTCCTAAATCGTAATATTCTCCTCTAGCTTGAAATATTTGAAATACTTCCAAAAGCTTTTTTGCTTTCTGGCTACCACAGTATAGCAACAATAATTATGAAGGGTGAAGAAATACATACCATTTCCTTGGGAAAATGAGGTATTCTCCATGTGGAATGGGGGGCAGCATGGGATAATGATCACACCCTTGGTTCTGTGCTGGTGACTAGTCCTAAATATTTCAGAAAGATTACCACATCTTTTATCTAGAAACAGAAAACGGAGAATAATCATATATCAGAAGCAAATGCAATTGGATCTTAAACATAGAACAGGAAAACAAATTTTAATTCGCATCTAACCCGTGACATTTATAGGTTTTTTTTTCTTTCTATTACAAGACTGTATCACCTCCCATCTTGATTGCTGTTACACCAGTGGCTTTTCTCAGTGTCTCTCCAGGCCTCGTGCTCAGTATGGTATAACCTTCTTATGTTGTGCTCTTTCATTTGATATGCTGATGGAGAAATTCCAGAAGCTTCCTGCTGAGGAACAAAAGTCACTTTGTTAGGGAAAAAAAGACATATTTAGAAATATATGTTCTCATAGACCATCTCAAGTATAACAGAAGGCAGTGCGCAAGAAGACCAAATAAGTTTTCAGACTTCTTTATGGATCATACACAGCATTATAATTTGCATTAGCACAAATTATAACTTTCAGGCATCCTAAATTGTTCTGAATAGGGGAAATAAAAGTCAAATGATGTTTTATTCAGGTTAATTTTCTACTGTTCTAAATTTTTTATTTGCTTGTTTGCTTCATGAGGGTGATAGCTGAAAATTTCCAAAGTATTTATTTCTAGAAATGAAAAAAAAAAAAAAAAGAAAAGAAAAAAAAGGCTGCAAAATATCTGGAGAAATGCATACTACTACTGGTGGAATATAAAATAAGAAAATGAGTGTCTGTACATTTTCAGGGAGGGGGATGTTTTGGGAATGGCTAAATTTCCCTAGCAGGTAATATGGAGTAACTGCCCTTTGCCTCCTAATGTATCCAGAAGACATGAAAAACAATCTTTGCTGAAACTATTTTACAGCTAGGTCAGTGCAGAGACAGAGAATGTGACTACTGTATGCCTTAATATAAAGTATGACTCTTAAATTTGGGGGTGCACTGGGAAACAGAGCAGAACATGAAGCTGGTGATGAGATGCCGAGTATTACTACTTGCCGATAAAGCTAATTGTACTGTCATGCTTAAACCTCATAGTTGTCCACATTTTTACAAGACCAAGGCCAATGCACTTCAGAGAATCAGATTATTTTTTGGGATGTCTAGTATCAATGGCTGGAGTGCTACCTTCAGGTCTGATTCCTAACACTGAAATCTCAGATTTCAATTTAAAATATGATGAAATTATCGTATAATTTTATAACTTATATTCTCTTATATCTGGAGTAATGACTTACCATGTACTAGCCTAAAGGAAAACCTTTCATCCATCCATGATTAAACTAAGAACTGTACAGCATTCTGTATTTAAGACCTATTTAAACAGGAAGATTAAAAGCATCATAACAAGAGGATGAATCTCTAGGAAAAGACACATTAAAGTATTTGCAGTATGAACCGTTATACCTTAACATAAATTTTATGTCCCTTAAAGTCCTGTTAAAATCATAACATATATTTAGTTTTACTACAACACTGAACTTCAGCACAGACTTCAAAATGTTTACAAAATAAAATCATTATATATATATATATATACAATGTAGAATAGGTACATAACAAATCCATGCTGGACACAGGGCAAATCTTTGCCCTGTTTTTGTTTTTTTTGTTTGTTTGTTTGTTTTTCTTTTTGGTGTTTTTTGTTTATTTGTTTGTTTTTGCTTGAGCGAATCTGCTTTTTGACCACTGTTCAGGTATTGTTTTCTTGGAATACAAGAAATTTGGAAAGAGGGTTTTATGAGATTTTTTTTTTTCTGGAGAATAATATTGAAATACTCTGAGGAGTTTTATAATATATGTGCCAGAGATACTCACTGAATTGCTAATAAGTTAGTGAGTATACAGATTCCAAAGGCAAACTTGCTTCAAAGCAGTGGCTGTGACTGAGTGCTAAGTGGGAAAATGTAGACTGTAAACTGAAAAAAGGAACATTCCTAAGCAAAATTAATTTCCTTTCACTCTCTACAAAATAAAATCAAAAACCTATTAAAAGTATTAAAACATCTTAAAGCGATTTAAGACTACAGTGATTTTTCTGACAGTTATTTTCTCACAAAGAGTATGTAGAAAATGGTGATCTCCTATGAGATTTGTAGAGGAAGATGTGGAACAAAGGACAGAACATTCTCTCACTGCAAAATGGGAAGAGTAACAGTTAACAAAGTAAATGAAATGCAACACAGAGCCCTACAGGCTGTGAGGTGAGGTGAGTTGTGGTGTGGAATGAAGAAATAGCTGAAACTGCTCATGTTTCCTGTCCTCTGAAATGTCACTCTGTCTAGCACACTGCTGGCCCTGGTCTTGGTTCTTGTGGAGTGCCCTCCTGTGTAATGTAGCAGATACAATTAGATTAAAAGACTTGTGTACAAAACCTTCTGTTACTGGAAACCAATTAATCAGCACAGAAGATGCTATAAACCTATGTGGTTTGATAGCCTTCTGACAAAACTGGGCAGGATTAAACATTCTGGAAGCTCATAAGAGATTTCACAATTAAAGAGGAAGAAGGTGACAGGCCAGATTTCATCAAGAACTTTTACTAACAACTTCTCACTCATTTTATCTAAGTAAATATACAGCAGATTTAAGACAATTTTTATAACCTAGCTATAAAATATTTTTATAACCTAGTTATAAAAATTCTCTCTTCTTTATTTTTACTAAAAGGGAATTTGTGTATTATTTCTTATGAATCTGTTTCCACTTGTCTGGTAGTAAGATTATATGTTGTATCTCTCTATCTACATAGAAGCATAGGAAGAATGACGCGGGCTTAAAGTCTAAAAAGCTCTGTATGAAGAGCATGAGTGTTCATATATTTAATGGATATCTGGATGTTTTCCAGTCTTCATGAAACATTTTATCATTGTCTAGCTGTATCTTTTTAAAGAAAACACAGATTTCTATTTTGTTAAAAAAAGCCATTATATTTGATGTAAGTTCTATATACTGATAAATTAGTGTCATATTAGAATATTATATTAGCTTCATTTAGTGTAATTATGGAAATTATCCTTTCTCCATCTGCAAAATGTAGCTTTTTACTGAGGACATACTAAGCACATAATTCTAATGAATTAAAGAAGTGGAAAAACGATGTAAAATATTTTTTCTAATAGAAGAATATAGAAAATTATAAATATTTGCAAATAAATAAAATATTAAATATATTAAATATTTTTATCTCTTTCCTGGGTTAAAATTCACACACATTCACTTTTTGACTTCAGCACTGAACTGAATTGTTCTTCTGCTGAGTGGTTGTGTAATTCTACACATCTCACTCTACCAAAGTCTTGTGTGTTTGTCTGTGTGTTTGTATGCATGCTGGCATGCACATTTACATACAAAGATTTTCTGTTTTATCCTTAAGCTCTTTAAAGCCAGATCAAGATAATCTGATATACTGAAATTTTTATCTAAAAATCTTTTACATGACCACAGGGCTGCCAGACAAAAGAGGATCTGGAGGTGCAGAATCAATAAAAAAGACAAACGTGTCTTGGAAATGGATATCGATTCCATTACACAAACATTCTGCCAGTGAAAAGCAAAGGTTTTTTGTTTGTTTTTCTTTTTTTTTGTTTTTGTTTTCTTGTTGCATGTGGATTATTATGAGTAAGCTTTCTGGAAAAAACAGCAAAGTCTGAAGACAGAAATGTGTGGCTGATGCTCTGGATGTGGTTTTAATAGACGAGAACTGGTAGCAGCTAACATAGAGGCAGCACTGAATGACCTGTGGAGGATTTTTGGCACTTATATGCAGCTCTCTGCTTTGCTATCACCCTTAAATGTCTCGAACATAATGTAACCTTTTATCCACAGAAAACAAGTCAACCCAGAACATCTTTGAAATTGGGAAATACTAGGAACTTGGTGGAAGCATCATACGTGAGGCTGAGCTCAGAGCTGGGCAGCTGATGACTGGGCACACAGTACATGTACTCTGTGCACCAGTGCACCTGCACCAAATGTCTGAAAGAAACCAACCAGACTCACCTGCTGCAAATCAAAGAAAACTAATTTCACTTTTCTGTTTGTTTTTGACAGTCTGCTGACAGCCTGGGGAGGGTGATTACCCTCTCTCAGCTCAAAAGATGTCTGTTCCTTGAAGTATTAAAACTCAGCATTGTTTTAAAGTGCTGTGTGAAGGTGAAAAAAGGGTAACTTACATAAACAGAAAACACTTCCATAGCTATCTGTAGGCTCATATGCATATAAGTATATATGTATGTATAAATACATATGCATACACACCCTAAAATATTTTTTGTGGTTTTCACATCCCTGCCTTAACTGGAGATGACAAAGAAACCTTCTAGCACATGAACTAAGAGAGTCAGACTACATAAGAATAAAAATTATTTAGCACAACTTCCTTCTCTGTGAGTGACTCACTGGATGGATTTGCTACCAAGATACTGGACCAGATACTCCTTTCTTTGAGGAAATTCATCAGATCCTATCATACACACTTCTCTTCCAAGAAAAAAAAATTACTGCACCATTTCTCAGCATATACTGTGTTACTTGCATGCATCTGTTGAGACAAGCTAAAGGAATACATATCATGATGAAGTAACACTCCTTGTCATTAGAAAAACAAACAAACAAACAAAAACAACCAACAAAGAAAAAAAGAAAGGATTTTCTCCTTTTATCTTCATTAAAATCTAAAGAGAACAATGTATTCATAATAATTTGCATGGCACATTGAAGTAAACAGGATTCTAGATTTCATTCCTATGAGAAGCAAAATCTTGGACTTGGAAGAAAAAAAATCAAACAAAAAAAAGGCTAATAACAATTAATGAACATTTTGTTTTTATTTAAAGGCAGGCAGGTAAACATAGAAGTGTTCTGCTTGTCTCATTAAATGATTCAGGCATTTGCTACCTCAACACATTGAAAATTCCTAAAATTAAAAAAAAAAAGAAAGAAGAAAAAGAAAGAAAGCAAAAAAAACCAAACTGGTGAGTTTTCAGTGTTTTCCACCCCCCTCTGGACATAGTGACCAGCCTGCAGGAAAGTCTATGCAAATACATACTATATCCATAGCCAAGAAACTAAATGGACTGATACTGAGGAGTTATGATAAATTAGAAGACAGAGATAAAGTATCTCCACCTCTTTCATGATAAATAGAGTTATTAGCACTTAATTAGAACTATTAGCATTTAATTAGCAAGTATTCTGTTCCAGATTATACCTCCCAGCAAAAGTGGTGGTGAATACTTCTGCTTCCTTCTTTGTCCCCTGGTGAAGCTCAGTCCAACCTAAAAGGCTTGTCCCATGGTGTGCAGGAACACACACAGCACATTCTCCATCTCTTCCTATCCTTCCTTACTTTTCTTCCTCCATGCCCTAGCAAAGCTTGCCATTGTTTCTGAACTGCTGGTTTATTTTACTGCCTAGAAAGAAATTTATCTCAAATTGCTTGTCCTGTGAGGCTGATTTCTCAGAATGATGCTAAAAATATGTCATCATTAAAGATTTACCTTCCAACAACACTAAATATTTCAACAGTGTTTGTAAACTGGCCTTGAGTTACTTATGTGCAGAAAATGCTTTCCCTTCCTCCCATAAAATAAACATCCAGTGTCTGTACTTTGCTTTCTTCTTTGCTATCTTTCTCATTTTCAAATAAATCTAAGTCAGATTTACTTACCTTTGATACAGCAAAGTACTATTAATACAGAAATACTCTCTTGGTTTATTTCCAGTATTAGGAAAAAAACAACCAACCAACACTCACAGGAATAAACAAATTGATCTTGTACTGATGAAGTCATTCATAACAGCTAAAATCTGCTTCAGACTGATCTCCTGAGCCAGGAAGAAAACAATCCACATTTCATTTTGTAGTCTTTTCTAATCAGTGGATGATACCAATTAATTTTTTTTTTTCCAAGTCACGACAGAGAAATAGACAGCAGTATCAAAGGCAGCTGTCCATTCCAAAGAGAAATTTAAACTCCTGCGCCTGACTTCGTTATTTAGTGTGATGAGGCCCTGGCACAGGTTGCCGAGAGAAGCTGTGGATGCCCCACCTCCAAAGGTGCGCAAGTCCAGGTGGGAGGTGCACTGGGCAGCCTGAGCTGGTGGGTGGCAGCCCTGTCCATGGCATTGTGTTGGAACTGGGTGATCTTTAAGGTTCTTTCCAACCCAAGCTATGCTATTCTTCTACAATTTATTTATAACTTTGTGCTGCATTTTCCTTAGTGTTCAGCTCAGGGTACATATTGGATAATTGCCAATGGTAATTACATACTAGTATGAGAGTTCAGGTGAGTCAGACAGGTTCGAGGGTCAGGTGAGTCAGGCAGCAGGTAGCGTGGGGCTGTTGGCCTGCTGTGTCCTGGTGAGATGAAGAGAATAAGTTAGATATGAGTCCATGAAATGCAGTGGACCTCTTCTCACTATCATGACTGGCACCGGTAGGGCAGCTTTCTGGTACTACGCAACTGCTTCCAGCATCCTGAGAGACTCTGCTGTGGTGAAAAGTGATGAAAATCTCTGTGCATGACTAATGATAAATTGTACTAAGATATAAATATAAATTGTAATAAACATACGTGAGAAAGAATACAGAATTCATCTGTTTTTCTTTAGCTGCTCAGTTTTTCTGGGAGCCCTGTATTACCTTGTCCTCATCATATTTCTCTAGCAAAACAAGTGCTTGGGCATCACCTAGCTATATCTTATGTATTCATAAGTCCTGATAGATAAAGAATAATTTTCTAAGTGAAACACCTGGCTCTTCAAACTCTTAAAATAATGTTACCTTAACTTTTATGTTTTAGAGATTGCCAGGACTGCAGATTATATTATAACAGATATAAACATATATTGATTGTGATTAAGCTACCTTGGGTGCTGAAAAATGTCAAGCAGCTTTGTAAAACTGAGATAAATTAAAGTATTCTATCAAAAATATGACTGAAACTCCATCTGAAAATCCATGAAATATTTATTTTATAATAAGTAATGTCTGAGACTGACGTAAACTTTGTATTTTTGAGAAGGAAGAAAATACAGTACAAAAGCACAAAGGTCCAGAATTAAATGTTCTTCAGATGTGTTCAGCTTCTCATACAAAACCATCGATTAAATTCCAGTGTGTACAAGTATGAATATTAGATGTAAATATGCACATGAAATATGTGAGACATTTGAATGATATATTTTAATTTTTACATGTATCTACAGATGCCAAATCAGGAGAGATCCTATAAATATCAATAATTTCTGTTACTTTTGATTATGGATGTTTTAACTGTAATTGCTGATTAATATCAGTATGGTTGTAGCCTTCCAAAATTAAAAAAGGGGCATTTGGAAAGTTTTACACTCATGGACCCGCTCTAAAGAAATTACATTTATTTGGGGATGCAAGCAAAGGTTAAATTTTTAAAAAGGGTACTCCAGTTTCTTCAAAGTTTACTAAGCACAGCAGTTCATACTCCTGTAAACTAAAAGGATATGAAAATAGATCAGAAGTTTGTAACTCAGAAGCTAAAATATAGCTGTGCCTTATCTCCCTATCTCAATTACCACTTGTGTGTACTTGTGAGAGAACAGTTCACAAAGTTCACATATTTTTGCAGTTGCACATAAGCAGGTGTTTTTTATCCAACTTCAAGAGATGTGAAGGAGCAGCATAATATGCATTTATCATTTCTTTTAGCTGGTGATGAGATATCCATAAAACAAACAGAACCAAAATTTACCCTTCCAGCTTTACCTCTCTTCTCTCTCTTCTTCAGCCACTCTGGACAAGACCTCCACAAGCACTTCAGTCACAGCCTCTGTTCCCTGCAAGCTTGGTTTTCTGTGCATTGTTCAATTCTCACAATTCTTTTTGTGTAAAGATGTCTTCTTATCTAGTTTTTTCTTCTTGTTGTTTGTTTGTTTGTTTGTTTTCCTTATTTCTGTATTATTTAAAGCCTTTTCTGGCAAAGAATGCTGCAGACTTGACATTCAAAGATATACCCAATATACCAGTGAGGAGGTCATTGCTTTGACCAAAATTGTTTTTTACCTTATTCCAACACTTTCCACTGGCCAACTTTCCTAAACAGTGTCAAATTCTAGCTGTGGCCAAACCACTTTTCCTTCATCCTGGGCCAAGTCCAGCCAAAGTCTGTCTGCAGTTCTAATAGCACTTCTAGAATGATAGCAACTTCAGAGTATGCTTATAGTATCAGGTTGTAGATCATAAGATAAGAAATCCTTTCCTGTTGTAAAAGTTTCTATCCCATATATGCAGAAAAAATAAAGCAAATATGATCCCCATTTTAGAGCTGTGAACCTCATCCACGCAGATGTGGATGAAAAAACTAGAGTGCCTTTCTACTCTATGTGTCCACAACATGTGGATAATTCCTTTAGTAAATCTTGTTACTTTTTTTCTGAAGTTTTAGGCAGCCTTAGATCTCTTGAAAACCCTGTGAGGAAAAAAATCTGAGATATTTAAAATCTCTGTCCAAGACAACAAATAATCTGTGTCACTGCTTGATCTTCTAGGAATAGAGGTCCCCACAGTCACATGAATAGTCTAGACAGTCCCCAGTCACATGAATGAGATTTTAATCTTGCTGTGAGTTTCTGCAGTTATAAATCATGTTCAGAGGCATGTTTAAGTGAAAGGCTGTAAGACACGGCATGAAGGCCAAGCAGTGGCACAGATCAAAGTGGAGCTGAGGAATATCTGTCCTCATCTCTTTGAAGAAATTATTTATTTCCTCCTCCATTATGACCCAGCAAGCTGGTGGTCTGCCTAGTCCAAAAATAAACAACAGTCACAGGCTGAAAGGGTTTTCATACACGAAGATCCTTACCAGCAGCACACCAAACAAGGTAGTGTTAAGTCAAAAACTCTATGTACAAAACATTTCTACTCTTCAGAAGAGAAAGACAGTATTCAAAACATGTTTTCCTTAAAATCCATTCTTTTACTAAAAGGATGTGGTTAACTCTGTATACTAGGACTTAAATACTAGGAATCAACTCTTTGAAACAGTGGGACAAGGGGAAATGGTTTTAAGTTGAGGGAGGGGAGATTTAGGTTGGATGTCAGGGGGAAGTTCTTTACAGAGAGAGTGGTGAGGTGCTGGAACAGGCTGCCCAGAGAAGCTGTGGATGCCCCATCCCTGGAAGTGTTCAAGGCCAGACTGGATGGGGCCCTGGACAGCCTTGTCTAGCATTAAATGTGGAGGTTGGTGGCCCTGCATGTGGCAGGAGGGTTGGAGATTCATGATCCTCGAGGTCCCTTCCAACACTGGCCATTCTGTGATATTCTGTGATTCTGTGTTCTGTAAAATACAATCTTTTGCAGTCCTTTTTTTTATTATTTATTTTTATTTTTATTTTTTTTTCCTAGAGCTTAGGTTGAAAGTGTCTTGTATTTAAAGGCAAGATATTTTCAAGAAATCTTCCAAAATGTAATTAGCTGCAATAGCTAGGAATACTGAGTATGCACTATTTCATTATATTCACATTATGATACGTTCAATTGTGTGTGTATATATATATATATACACTGAAATCCATATATATATGAAATAATATATAATAAATCTAAATAATAATATAATAAATCTATATAATATATATAAAAATCTGAATGTATATATATATATTCAGTTATATATTTTATGTATGTGTGTGTATGTGTATATATATATATATATATATATATATATATATATATATTCAGTTTCAAATATATGAGTTCAGAGCACTGGAACAGGTTGCCCAGAGAGGTTGTAGAGTCTCCTTTGGAGATATTAAAGACTTGCCTGGATGCTTTTCCATGCAATCTGCTGCAGGGAACCTGCTTTATTCCTTCCAATTCCTATGACTCTTTGCCTCTGTGATAATAGTAAAGAGGGAGACATAGTTAAGAAACTCTGGAAGTCACTGCATTTCTTTAAACATAAGACATTAGTCAACTGTTAATATCACATTGTTTTTCACCTTTATGCAGTTGCCATTTTAATCAGTGAAAAGACACCAGTGATGTTTTCCTTCTGCAGAAGACTCTCACCTGCCTTTTCTCAGGCTCTTTTGCATACAAGTTGAATTATTTTATGTAAGTTTCAGTTTTGTATGTAACCACTGAAAAACACCAAGCTGGAGCAAATAGTTAATGACTGTGCCTGCAGGGTAGGAGGTACATTTTTTTTCTTGCAGGGCAGAAGAGGGATTTGGAGGAACTGGGCAGTCTGAGTAAGACTGGAGTGGCAGACTTTGCAGTTTCCTGTAGGCTGCTTTCCCAGTGAGGAGGAAGAACTCTCTCAAGCTCAGAAATGCGTAATTGCCATCTATGAACATGAAATTGCAGTCACTCATGGACCAATGACAGTAGAATATGCTGGATTTTATTACTAGGCAGCACTATTGGAAATCTATAGTAATCAGCAAGCCTATAACAAAATCAGCCTGGTAGCTAGAAAAATGCAACGATGGAGGTTCAGAAGAAGCCTTTGTGAGGAAGCAAATGTAGACTGACCTCCACAGTGTGAAGGGAGGGAGAGAATGTTTTTCAGAATTGGAAAGATTGATGATAAAAAGATTTTGAAGGCAAATACATAGTCCCACTCACCTAGAAACAATAAAGAACAAGCTGATGCCTTCTTTGTGATATTCTCTCCACCCCACTTGGCTTTTGAAGTAAGTTCTGTAGGTTATTTTTTACTACTTAATAACTATAATCCTTCCTTGAGTACAGAACTGATCTCAATCATCCTGGAACTACTATTATTTCTTCAATTTGTAAAATTTGTCTCCAATAGCCAAAAGACATGTTCTATATATGGTACTGCAGGGAATGTTTCTGCATTCATAACAAGACAATCTTATCTAATGTAATTCTCCCTGCTCTGATGTAAGCTAGGTAACTTGTGGAAAAGGTAATGAGGTAAAAACTAGATAGATATATCCAGGGAAGTTAGAAAGGTTGTAAATGTTCTCTACTGCTTTGGTGAAGTAATAGTTTCTTTACTAGATAATGTTTCCCATCTGTCTGTTCTCAGATTTTAAACAACCCCACTATTTTTTTCCTCCCAAATCATGGAATATGTTAAAATCAGTCATTTTCAGTAATTCAAAGATAACACCTTCATGCCTGTGACCAATAGCCATAATGCTGGTTAAATTAAAAAAAAAAAAAAAAGAGCCCAGAGGAACTATGCTTTATGCTTTCAGCAGCATTCAGTGAATCTGGAAGTATATGACAGTGTGAAATCTTTAAGGAAGAAGTATTATAAGAAGTATTTTCTGCACAAATTACAATTAAGAAAATATACACGTTTAAATTTTATGTTTATTTCATTTTCAGAAGTAAAATGGAAATAATAGTACTGCTCTGTAATAATACAGAATATGAATATTAACATTACATGAATGCTCCATAAATTGCCATGTTTGATTTACCAAAACCAAGGAACAAGTACATGTTACTGTTACTGGTTTGAATGAGTAATAAAAATAAGTTTTGATCTGTATTTTGTGCTTAAAACAAGTATACTGAGCCAAATCTATTCCATATATTTGATGCCAAACTGAGTTTTGAATGAATCTTTCTACCAATATTTGCTATACTTCTGAATGTTAAATTCTATTGCAGAAAATTGTAACCAGCTGTGCCTTCTTTTATCTCATCCATATGCTGTAAAACCTTTGCCAAATAAGCAAAGGTTTTTTTTGTTTGTTTGTTTGTTTTTCTTTTTTCTTTCTCTTGGTAAAATATCTTCTTTCTTTTCTTCTTCAGCAATGAAACATCTATGAGAGGTGGAATTTTGATACTGCCAGTAGCTGGGGTAACATAAGAGGAATTAATCCCTTGAGTTGGAGAGGTGGCCATAGGGCAGCATACCATAGGAAAACACATGGGGAGACTGGTAGAGTGACATATGAAACATATAACAGAACCTGTGTACTTATCTCTACTGCTTTACCTGCTGTATAGGAACTGAGTCACAGGTCTGAACCACTGATTGAGCACATGGGGAAAGGACCGGTCAGCCCTGGAAGCACAGGTGGAGGCAATTCAGCCGTGTGACTGGAAGGGAAGGAGCCTGGCTGCACCTCTCTTAGACCACATTTAAGGGCTGACTTGCACAAGGGAAGGATCTCTGGTTGGAGATTTCTTCTCTGTGGAATTTTTTCTGCATGCCTTGATTCTCAGAGACTGATGAGCTGCTTTTTTTTTTTGTTTGTTTTTGTTTTTTTAAATTTATATGTATATATCTTTCTATTGTGCTGGTCCTTTTGCTGTTATGTTTTCATAGCATCTTTCCATTGTGCTGGCCTCTCTGCTGGTACACCTGCACTGCTGTTAAATTTTCAGAGAAATTTTTTAGCTTGGAGAGAGAACCAGGCAATGGCAGAGGCTGTCCAACAAGGTTGTGTAGATATAAGACCTGGTCTGATAAGTTTCTGGGCAGCCTGATCTGACCATAGAGCCTGCTGTGCTGTTATTGAGTTGAACTGTTGTCTTCTTGAATATTCCTCCTAGCCTGAGTTATCTAGTGACTCTAATTTTAGGTTTCATCTTTAATAGTGCTTAGGGGCTGTATGTTGTTACAATAACAAATAGAATTTTCTTGTGGCAGAAGTGGTTCACTGCTTAATATCTTCTGTTTTTTTCTGGCAATAAATAACACATAACTTCAGGGAGTATTATGGTCTCTTTTAGTATTAAGCTCTACTTTATGTGGAAAAGTTGAGAATATGTTCACGGTGGCCCAGAATGGGCTAGAAGCATAGAGTAGCCATGAAATACATTAATGTCTAGCTGTGTTAGTTTTTAATTCTGTGTTCAGATGAGTAATGCAGCCTACACTGGGGTCTGTAAAGAAGCTGTTTCTACTAATGTGAAACTGTACACAGAATCAGAAAGAGGAGACTCAAGATTCAAAAGCTGTGAAGTGTTAAGGTTCAAGGCACAAAGAAAATGATCTTAAATACTCTTCAGCTGCAGAAGATTTTGAGACACATTCAATTCTTTTTTTTTTTTCTGTTAGAACTTACAAAAAGTTCCTGTGTCTACAGAGACTGAATTTAAGTAAAGTTTTGTAAGTTGATGGAAGTTTCAAGTTGGGAATGTAATGAATCAGCAGAATGTAGCCTTGCAAGCACTACAGATTTTGTCTGGTCCATTAGGAGCAGCTGTTTGAGTTCTGGAAGGGCCTCTCTTATCTGCTGCCTGCATTGAAAGGCTCCCTGCTGCTTAAAAACAGGAGTTACAACACTTCAAGTTCAGTATGTTTGCTGTGGCAGTCACAGCATCTCTTATATTTAGCAGATTGTAATAAGACAAAACAAAAAATATTCACTGACACGTTAACTTGTCATTTGTTTTCTGAAGACAGTGGATAAAATTACCTGTCAGCATCTCATCATGTGTGTATTTGCAGGGGAACCATATTAATTTCTATGGAGTTAGCCCTGCAAAGAAGGACCTGGGGGTCCTGATGGATGGAAAAAATTAACGTGAGCCAGCACTGTGCCCTTGCAGCTCAGAAAGCAAATGGTTTCCTGGGCTCTGTCAGAAGAGGGGTGGCCTGCAGGGGTAGAGAGTTGATTGTCCCCCGTCTACTCTGCCATCATGGTGCCCCATCTGGAGTACTGCATCCAGGTCAGGAGCCCCCAATACAAGAAAGACAGAGAGCTGCTGGAGAGAGTCTTGAGAAGGGTCACAAAGGTGATCAGGGGACTGGAGCACCTCCCCTACAAAGACAGGCTGAGGGAGCTGGGCTTGTTCCGTCTGGAGAAAAGAAGGCTGTAGAGTGACCTCATTGCAGCCTTTCAGTACCTAAAGGGAGCCTACAAACAGGAGGGGAGTCAACTCTTTGAAAGGGTAGATAACAGCGGGACAAGGAGAAATGGTTTCAAGTTGAGGGATGGAACACTTAGGTTGTATGTCAGGGGGAAGTTCTTTACAGAGAGAGTGGTGAGGTGCTGGAACAGGCTGCCCAGAGAGGTTTTGGATGCCCCGTCCCTGAAGGTGTTAAAGGCCAGATTGGATGTGGCCCTGGACAGCCTTGTCTAGTATTAAATGTGGAGGTTGGTGGCCCTGCATGTGGTAGGAGGGTTGGAGATTCATTATCCTTGAGGTCCCTTCTAACCCTGGCCATTCTATGATTCAGAGCTTAGGTAGTTAACATTGAGTCTGAGTACTGTTTAAAAAATAAGAAAAGCCTTACATGGGCTTCTGGAAAAATGTGAAGTACAACATTTCTATGGAATTAGATGAAGTGGTTGGGCCATCTACCCTTATGAACTTTCTGTCTCGTTGGTGTCTTAACATTTTTTTTCTGTACTTGTACTGTTTTTTTTTCTTACTAATGTTTTTTTTTCTCTTACTTGTACTTGCCCTGCTGAAATGTGATATCCTTTGGTGGTAATAGGATTTTTCATATAGTCATGCTACATGATTATTGAGTGAATGATTTCTAAGCTTTCTGCACTCATTAGAGTAGAAGCAAAGTGGAATGAATTATATATGGTGGCAAGGTTTCTGAAAGGAGGCAAAACTTATTTACAATACACATGTCAATCTTTTATTAAGTAGATATCCTAATTTATGTAAAACTTATTAAACAAGTAGAGTGATCAGGCTGAAGTGCAAAACAGAAAAATGTTTTGTTTGTTTGTGTTGGCAGTGTCCCAAATGAGCAAACAGATGAACCTCAGAATAGATGAATTTAAAATATTTGCAGTGCTGAATTGAACGTAGAGCACGCTAGCTAGCATTTGTGGTACAGAAATTGAAATTAAGCCTGGATTCCTCTTCCCAGCAATATACCTCTCCCAAGACATTTTGACTATGATTTTGCTCATGTTATTCTTTGAGCATGATATTTCATAACTCTCAGTGGTTTAGTGGTCCAGTAAAATCATCTGTGGATTGTAGTACTTAATGTAAATACAATTGATCTACTGAGAGGCAGTTTATGCAACTTTAATTCTGATGTGGTATTGTGAAGTTTTAATTAGGTGAAAATTAGATGAAAATAAGTTTAAAGCAAATATTATGATTTAAAGAAACAGCAGGAGTCAGATGTTATGTTGTTAACACAAGCTTTTCAATCTTCCTGTTTTCAACACTCTTCTTTCTAATGCCAAGTCTTGCAAGAATTAAATGAAATGTTCTATATATTTCACTCTGAGTAATGGAAATTCTAGGGCTTCTCTAAGACTCCGCTCATGCATGACAACTTGTACAGGAATGTTCCTCTCTGACAGATAGCTTTTAGAGCAACTACTGTATTCTTTAACAGTATAATGTTTAATACTTTCCTGGAAAGCTTTTAGTTGTCAGACCAGACTGGAAGACACAGTTGGCTGTCTGTCTGAATGTACTGCTTGTTTACTAGTCTCTCACTCTGTTTATAGGAATCTTTCTTCTTGTCCCTAATATTTTTATTGTTTGGTAGATTTCCCTCTTCCCTTTTCACTGTCTGTTATTTGAATTATTTA
The DNA here is from genome assembly GCA_035772895.1 of Perdix hodgsoniae. Lineage (NCBI taxonomy): Eukaryota > Metazoa > Chordata > Aves > Galliformes > Phasianidae > Perdix > Perdix hodgsoniae. The sequence continues at coordinate 1,334,020 of JAPSGF010000039.1, forward strand.
TTCCTTACTTTCTCCCTCCCACTTGTGACTCACTCACAGTTGCAAGCATTTCCTATCTTCATGAAGCAGAATATTTGTTTTCCTGTTTCATTTGTTTCTGGATTGCAGAACTTGGGCTATTTTACTTCTTTGCTGCTTTTCTTCACGAGAGTGGAAGAACAGTTGCTGTTCTTTGAAGAGCGGCTGCTCTTTGCTTGAAGAACTCATTAAGTATCAGTGACTCAGCTGTAACTAGAACTGCTGCAGGAAGGCATGTGTTTTCTATCAACCCCTGGGATTTTCTTTGTTCTTTCTGAAAAATCTAAGACCCTATTTAAGACAACAAGTAATGTTGTAAGTCACAATGAGGACAGATACAGAATTGCTTACAAACCTGTTCTGTCACTGTACGCACATGTTCTCCCATGACACTTTGATTTTCTTCCAAAAGAAGCTTTAGTAGGCAAAGTGAGAAAACTTGCTTCTGAATTTCTTTCTCACTGTCTCCAGTACAAGAAGGAAATAAACTGAAGTCAGAGAGTGCTGAACAAAGCCAAAATAAACAAAAGACCCTAGCTGTCTCTTTTCCTGTATATGAAAGAAATTAATGTTACTAAAAGGGTAATCTTTAAGTAAATCTGCAACTGAGTGATATTTCTGTTACATCTTCTTTCAGATTTACTCTCTATATGCTGTACATATTATATCAGATGAACACATGAAAATCCTAATGAAAGTTTGACCACTTCGTTATTAAAATTATAAAAGACAAGCTGTATCCTAATAATTCTATGCTTTTTCTTTTTTCCAAGGCACAAAAGCCATCAGTTGCAAAACCAGAGTGCTTGTCAGAAGAAATGTCAGAACTAGTCAGTGCTCAGGACACAGCTATGATAGGGGTTTTCTTTCCCAGCATGAAGGGGTTTTCATTGTCTGGCATTCAGAGGTTCTTTGGCTGTGTCACCAGTGGCTTACGTATAAGGAATGAATGATGAAAGTAAGTTGGACTGTTCATTAGTTTAACTTGTGCCATCTTGGGAAGACTCAGGATTGAATTTTTCATTTCAAACCCAATGTTCCTGCATAATAGTGAAGAAAGTAACTCTATAAGCCCTGAAATAACAGAAGCCTGTCTTGCCAAGGTCTTATGCCCTGAGGCACAGAGCAGTGCTTGATGTCTAGTGAAGTGAAGACAGCCTTTTTGTTAGAGTACTAGTGGTGTCTCTATCTCCATGTGTTCACCTATTTTCATAACAGTTTTTAAAGTTTTGTTGAAATTGGTCACTGGATTTAGAGATGATTTGTTCAAATTTGATCTGTAAGTATGCATATAGATGAAAGCAAGAATAGACTTGCTTAAAGCTGATTTCTCTCAGAATTGAAGCTAAAAAGTGCAGGTAAGCCTTTGTTTATGCCATTAGTGCAAAACAATCAACCAAACAAAACAGAAAAGGCCTAGCACTGTGAGCTGAGTAAATCAAGCATATCTTTCAAAACAGCTTGTCTAATTACACTTCTCATAACTGATTCCCAACAGCCGCATCAAAATATCTTTCACCTTTCTGTATGTCCTTTTCATTTGTCTTTCTAGCTGTCTATCCATCTGCCTCTAAGAACAACACCTGAAGAGCTGAAGTAAAGCCTGCTTTTATATTAACAGTGAAATGAACTTTTTTTGTTTGTCTGGCTGTCAGGAAAAAGTCTTTTCACCCTTCAACCAGTTTTTATTTGTTCATCTAGTTTGTTTTTTTCCTACAGTACTGGCTTCTTTTTCATCTTTCAAAATATGATCTAGTAAATCCGAATGTTTACCCCTCTGAATTGAGAATAAGCAGAAATCTATTATGATTAGTCCTTGAGTTGTTCCTGTAGCTAAGAGTTAAAGGAAGGTAGCAATTGATATACTTGTCCAAAGTTATTCTTTAAATGTGGGTTTTGTTTTGTTTTGTTTTTTTTTGGGGGGGGTCTTTTTTTGTTGAGCCTAATTATCCAGTTTGAAAACAGAAGGAATTTGTCATTCTGATATACTACGTTTTGGCCTCTGAGAGTGGATTTTGCTTTCAGGTTATGGCGCAGCCAGCTTGAATCTTGAAAGAATGCAGGATTGAAAGTGATTCCTCTATACTAAATTAATAGTGTGGAAGCTATTATCAACATCTGAAACTAAACCCAAACATTCTAGACAGACACAAAATGAAGTTAGGAAATAAGAAACAATAAAACCAAACTGAATAACTCATGTTCTCATTAAAGTTAATGATCACTTCATCTTTGGCCTTGATAGGTGTGGAATATGTCCCAAACTCTTCACTTCCCTCATTAGAAAAAGGAAATTAAAGTTCTTGTTGCTATTTTCCCCACTCCTAATCTCATTTCCTCATTTTCCTCTCTCCCTCAACCCTTCTTCTCCAGGGACTTTCTGAACAAAGTAGCAAGTATCAGTGGAGGGCTCCAGAAAGGATGTGATAAGGAACAAATAGCCTATCTTAAGGTTTGCTGGCAGTTTCCTTCATCAGTTTCTTACAGTTTGCATTACTTTACTTCTGGGTAGACTATGTATGATTTAGGTCCAGGTGTTTCAGTGGCAAACAATATCCTCTCACTCATTTCTTGAGTCATGTTTTTCACCTCAGTGCTGAAAGTTAGAAAATAATACCACTGAAATCACTGGAGGGCAGTGTGATCTAGAGATACGCAGGTTGATGTGGTTGCCTTTCCATCTGCCAAGGGTATGATTTCCAAGAGAGAATTTGTTTTTTTTATCTGATGCCTTTGCTGTACCATCTTGAAAGGTGGAATTTTCATGTGTGCTCTACTTATTCTGGGGAGACCCATTGTGTTTGGCTGATGGGGCACTGTAAAACAAACTATCATGTAATTGAAGACTGACAGTCTAAATGGCTTGACTGCACTATGAATTCTTTTTAGATCATCTGAATCATGCATGAATTCCTCCAATCAGGTGATTACATGTTTTACTTTATGGGACCATTTAATTCTGAGAACAGCCAGGTAAGTCTGAAATGCTTGTGTATATGATCCTGCCGGCAAGAGATTTAAATCTTGTTTCGTATCTCCAAAGTTTAACTATTCCTGATAGTGGTGTCTGAAATGCGCTGAAAGTTGTTATCAGCTGCTGTACCTTTTCTATTTGTTTTTTTTTCTTGTTTACAATTTATTATTTCTTATCTTGCATGAAAACAAGCAAATTAATCAGCTATATAATAATAGCTAACCTGAAAAATAAACAATGTGACTGCAAACACGGGAAACAATATACAGACACAGCATTTCCCAGAAGGTGCTACGTAAATTGTATGCTATGTAAATTATTGATTTTTATTTTTAATATCAGAGGATGCTGCTGTTTTCATTGGTTGTTTATTTCAGAAATGTTTGCCTTGTAGCATTACATTAGAATGTATAAATAATATAGAGAAACAGAGGAAACCTGTTGTTTTCCATAGGTAGTTTCTGGCAGATTTTCATAGGTGGGTCTTAAATCCTAGAAATCAAATTCACATACAAACACTTGAGCTAAAATTAAGAAGTAGATTGCTTCTGTCTGGTACAGGAAACAAACTGTAGAAGCAGTGATAAATGTTGGCACTGACAGCAATGTAATTCATCTTCTGTAAGATGTTGAAAAAGGTTAGGATGAGGTTGTAGCCAGCAGAGATAGACAGGTGTACAGCAGTGGTAAGCTGCTGTTATTTTGACACTCTCAAGTTTATTGTCAGACCTCTTAGTTCTGAATAATATGAAGGAAATTGCCAAATGAAAGAAGACCTACAGCAAACGCTAATTAAATGTGCTCTCACTCTTTCAGGCAAGTTAACACACATAATGTGGCATGAAGTGTTCAACTTGGAGAGGACATGAGAATGGAGGGGGGAAAAAAAAAATCCAATCATGCTGATAGTCTAGCCTTCTTTCTATTTCAGCCCACCTAAATATCCAAGTGAAACTCAGTCACGTGGTTCCTCTAGTTGCACTAAGAAATACTAGAGATCCTGTGAAGTTTACAGGTCATATGACTTTTTTTTTTTCAGTGCTCAGTCACCCTCAGGAGGCCACTCAGATTGTTTGAGAATGTAGTGCTTACTGCCTATATAATGTGGATCAGCTGCTTCCAGATAGTAGACTGGGGCTTGTATTCGGTAGTGTAACTAGTATCTGTAGGGTGCCATTGAAGTGCTATCTCAAGTCACTTTAGTTCTCTGCATCTCAATTTCTTTTTCCAAAGACACTTCAGATATGTGCAATGTGACAGACAGGAAGTGGTTATTATTATTCTATGCTGCTTTCCAAGTTTCAAGTCAGGGAGAAAATTCTAATCTCACGAAACTTAAAGTACTGGTAAGCTTTTAGAACTTGAATTTCCATAAATTCTGCATGCACGTTTTTCTACATTGACAGACTTCAACTGATTCTCATTATTGTTCATATTAGATATTAACAGGTAAATGCATACATTCCCACCAGCGATACTCATCTTAACAGTTTAAATTTATCAGCCTCCTTTTCTATTGCAAACTCTAGCTTAATTTCCTACTTATATCCAAGTATGCACTTGCATATTTTAATTAATCTGTAATTATATTAGTATACAAAAAAGTATTATGTATTTTCCAAGTGGATTTCTTTGTTATACTACAAAGCACAAGATTTTAAAAGAAATATCTTTAGAAACAGAGGATACCAATAATGTCCATCAGTTCTTTCAAATTGACTCTAATAATTTTTAAGATCATTTCATGCTGAAGAACACTTTTAAAATAACAAACAGCAACCAAAACATGCCTCTTCATGAAGTGCTAGCAGCTGCTCATTCTAGCTGATCACAACTGCATTGGATGGCCAAATCAAACAGATTTTAAAATCCCAAAATGAAGTATGAATGCAGTGAGAACTGTGCCATATGCTCCTCTGTTTAAAAAAACAACAACAACAAAAACTTTAAGCATCATTTTTTTTAATGATGGATTTTAACTGTTATGAATAAAAGCACAGAAATCTGATTTTCCTCTGCTTTTTCACTGGCATTTTGATATAAGTCCACATGTTCAGGTTAGTACAAACCAGATGTATGTTGAACCCTACTAAAACATCTGTATCACCTTTAGGTCTGCTTTTTTCCTGCTAATCCTGTAGGAGTCAGGAAAGTATTTTGAAAGGAATTATATGTAGGAGTCCCAGTCTTATCTCCATTTGATTTGAGAGGACTGAGTCAGCTGGGTGTCTATAAGCTTCCACCAAGACCTTACTGAAAAACATGTGACTGTAGTGTGGTCTACTGGTTAGCAGTGAATTGGACCCATCTAGATGCCCAAATCCACTCCTGTTATTCCTCTTCAACAAAAAAAGATGAAAGCTATCTGTTGGATCAGGAATCCCTTTTCAGACAGTTAAATACAAATATCACATAGTCTGTGAGTAAGAAAGTTGTCCAATTATGCTTCAGAGGATGGTCTTTTATGACTACATTTAAACCTAATCTAGACATATAACATTTTGGGGGGGGGGCAAACAAATAAAATACAGTAATCACAGATCCATCGCAGTGATTCTCTTTAGAGGTGTATTATTGATATCTGTATATCCAGTATGAGCAGACTAGTTTCTTCCTTTTGATGCCTGTATGAAATGGAAATACAGAATTGGAGGCTATATTTAAAAATAAATAAATCCTTATTGCTCATCAAAGCAACTGAGTGGGTATGAAATTAATAGTAATATAACAGTTGCTACTATTAATTTCAAATCTATATTTTAAATTACATTAGTATTAGTGTGGTTTTTTTGAGTTATAATGTTTAGAAATGATGTTTAGAAGATAGAGCTTTTGTTGATATGGAACAGGTCATTGGAGATGACATTAATACATTTTCATGAAGTCATTAATTGAAAAATATTTCCTTTATTTGAGAACAGAATTCTGCTTGAATAATCATGGAGATGTCATGGTTTGCAAAACACTACAATATTTTTCATAGCAAGTAATTTTCTTGTGTGCTACAGTAGTAGTAGAAGCAATGTAAGCTGTGAACTCAATGCATTCCAAGCTTCAGTAATTTACTGTACTTTAAGAAGGGCAATCAGAGTGGCAAAGCAGCAATTCATAAGAGATTGCTATTTAGGCAAGAGGCATAAAATTTTTGATTAGGCAATTTAGGCATTGTTTAAAATGAAGTTGCAATTAGATAACCTTCACTTACTTAATATATCATCATTAATTTTCATCAGGCATATTTGTTATTTTTGGCATCGGAGAAAGGCTAATTAAATTCTAATTCAAAATTTACATCTATATCTTGGTGCAAGTAGTCAGCTTCAACATTGCTTTCATGAAAATATCTGTTTTTCTTGGCATTCTGTTAATGAAATGACCCTGGCTGTAAATCTGTGGTTAATGCAGGTAGATGAATAATACTGCTTTACAATCGTAGACTAACAAGGAAGTTGCTCCCATATTTGTTTTGAATAGAGTAATAAAGTTTATACTGAAATTGATTGCAAAATTTACAGTAATTATTTTTAGAGCATTTACTGGTAAATTTTTCCTAGATCTACTTTACTGAAAATGCTTCAAACTTACATGAATAATTCTTCATGAATAATGCATCTCCATGTTCTCATTTTAATGAGGTATCACCTACATGACTTAAACTCCCAGACTGAATAAGCAATTTTTTTTTCTTGCATGAATCCTTGCTCTTACTGACTGGAAAATGTTTTCTGTCCTCTTAAGCATTCCTGCCTATCTACGAGGTTATGGCTCTGTTGCAGAATATAAGTAGCTCACTTGGTGCTTAAAAAACAAGTAAAAACAAAAACAAACAAAAGAAAAACTGAAAACCCCAAATGATATTAAAGAAAGACTACTGATGGAAGAATTGAGGTCTGAGAAAGCTTCAAAGTTGCACAAAATCCAGTTTTGCATTACACATAAACTCTGCAGAAATGGTTCTGCTTTACAATTCCAGATGTAACCACAAAAAAGATATAGAAACAATAACTGTATTTGTGCTGTAGCTACTGGAAGGGAATGACATTTCAAAAATTATTTTTGAAGTACTTAGTGCTTACCCATTCAAAGGCAGAAGGAATTATAACTGTCAGTTCTGTTATCAGAAAAAATGTTATTTGCTATTAATTCCAGATCTAACATTAAATTTCTTTAGTCACTTATTTTTAATCTGTTTTGTTACCCAGAATTTTAAGGTGCCTTAAGGACAATGCTTTTTTTTTTTCATGGAAAAAAAACCTGATATCAAATCTGAGAAATCATTAAGTCAATCTGATGTGTGTGGAGAGAGACTTTAAAGAGCTTGAACAGCATAGTTCAATCTATGCATGGAGAAATAGTTTAAAGTCAACCTTAGGCCTGTGATTGAAATTTTTATTAGAGTGGTTTGTTACTAGCTGTCTTGTTCTGGGACATTGTTAACTGCATCTCTTGGAAGGCTTTAAGTTTAATGATTTGAAACTGCCCTTGTTTAGCACAGTAGGAAAGGCATGTAAATCTTTGTTAGAGTTAATAGTTTAGATAATTACAGAAGTTTTCAGACTTGCTCTTTCATTTGACAGGTAATTTAGAGGACTAAGGAAATGTGTTGCTTGTGAGCCCTATCAAGAAAATATTGTTTTCTCTCTGCCTCACTACGCTCTGGTCTGTTAATTCAACTGCAGAATGAAAATAGAAACATCTTTGCAATATCAAATTTATTGGCAAGGCATAGCAATTCTGTTGCTCGGTGGTTATTCAAGATCTCTGCAGGAATATGAGACTCTCAAGGAGACAGAACAATCTTATCCTATCATAAGCACTTCACTGATTTAGTTTTTTGGCTCCATTGGTAAAGCCAGTTATTTTAAGTTTAATATGCTTATATGTAGAGCATTCAAGAGGTGATTCAATATTTGATAAATGAAAATAAGTTGAGTATTTTATTGAAGACCTATAATGTCACGGTTTTGGAAGCGAGCAACAGATTTTTGGCAACTGCTAACAACAGAAAAAATCATTTACTGTTGAGTATTTGACATACTTAATTAAAATTTAAGAATCACTATTGTAGCCTTGTTTCAGTTTACGAAGTTTAATTTCAACTCTTAATTCCGAAGTGAATCACAATAGACTTCAGACTTGTCATTTCCTGCCTATTAGAAGATGTACTCAGTATATCTGACTAAAAGGCAAATGTGAGGATTGACTATAGATTTATCTATATTTAATGCAGGACTGAGTAACACTTTATCTGTAGGCACAGGACTGACTTTAATGACTGTGCCACAGCAAGTTAGCTAGTTCTTGATGGTTACCAGATGACTAAGGGATTTATTTATCATGCTTCAGACAATAGAGACAACCTCTAGATAAAACAGAGGTGTTATAATGTAAGACTGTCATTTTAACAGTGGTATTCCAATTGCAGTGAGCGTAAGCCTGCACCATTTAAGATAAGGACATTTTCTTGCAAAACAATATAGAAGGCCTTTTAATTTATTTCAGAGTGTCCAAGTAGAGGCACAATGTCCTAGGCCATTGCACCATTTGCTATCAGACTATAAACAAGTGAAATGGAACTGTTCTTTTTACAAGCCAAGCCAATATTTGTGAATTTGCATAGGTCATTCCCACCTTCTCATGGTCAAGTTTATTTTGTTGAAAGCTTACTGGAAGTCAGTCCAATTTAATTTAATCACCAACCATATTCTTTCAGGCAGCTTTGTGAATGCACCACCAAAGAGTCTTACAATATTAATTTGGTTCTTTCACTCTTTTATAGCATTCTTCAGAGAGCTGAACGTACATAATACACGTATGTAAATGTAACTTCATAAAGAAACAAGAAAATGGTGCATTCAGTGTTGAAAGCCTTGAGAAATGCAGGGTATTTCCATGTGCTAGGTGTATATTTTGCCTTGCAAAGTAGTGAATGTTGGTGAATCCATTTAGGGGTGAAAAGAAAGATTTTTTCTATGGAGAAATGCAGTCACAGAGCTCTACCCTCTGGATACAGTGCTCTTGTCAGCTCTGATGCTGTGCATCTGCCTGTCATGCTGCGTGACATGGTGCTGAATTGGCTGTGCAGGACTTGAGAATGTGCATGGGGATGAAGCATTGAGACATAATTTTTCTTTAATGCTTTTTCTTCAATCTCAGATAATTAGAGGAGAGAACTCAGAGGGGCAGAGGATTGCCCCATTGTACAGGTTTGGGCTGGGAGAATTAGTTTTCTTCACTGCACTCAAATGCTGTAGTGCTCTGGATTTGTGATGAAAACAGCAGAGATAACACACCACTGTTTAGTTGTTGCTGAGTCCTTGATTGTGCCAAGTCAAGGACTTTCCTGGTTCTTATGCTGCCCTGCTAGTGAGGAGCTGGGGGTGCACAAAGAGCTGGGAAGGGGACACTGGGCAACTGACCCCAAGTGGCTGAAGGGATATTTCACACAGTATGGCTGGTGGTGTACCCAGCAATAAAAACTGAGGTAAATAAGGAGAGGGAATGTTTAGAGTTATGGTGTTTGCCTTCCCAAGGAAACATTTGGTAATAAGCCCTGCTTTTCTAGAAAAAGATGAACATCTGCCATCAGTGGGAAGCAGTTAATAAATTCCTTGTTTTGCTTTCTGTACAACTTAGCTTTTGCTCTACCTACTAAACTATCTTTACCTCAACTCATGTTTTCTCACTTTTTGACCCTCTCCCCTATCCTGCTGAACTGGGGAAAAGCAAGTGGCCATGTGGAGCTTGGCTGCCCTCCCTGGCTTAACCTAGACACTCTCACAGAAAGTGGACAAGCCTAGCCTGCTGGGGTGACTTCCTACAACTGGCAGCAGACAGTGCTACTGTAGGAAAATCTGATGCCATGCAGCAGCTGGAGGACTCTGCAAGAGTCAGCATCATGGCTGCCATGACACTCCCCACCAATCCCTCATCTCTTGTCAGTTAACATGGGCCTAGCATATAGCATTACTAATTCCCATGCTATATTCAGGCCAAAATAGCCCAACCTGACTGAAGCTTGAATATGATTCTTTTAAATGTGCAGTAACTCTCCTAAAATTAGTGAAGACAATGCGCAAACTGCTCCTCAAGCTCTCATTATGTCTCACAGACTTTAAGTTCCCTCATTCACAAGAAATCTGTATGGCGTGTAGATCCATTAGTATCAAGATGTTAAAACATACAGCACCTGTTCTATGTATAATAGGAAGCTGCTGTATACTGGATATAAATATGTGGCACTATCTGGCTAAATTTTGTAAACCATACATGCAACTGGGAAGAAGAGGAACATTTTGTTTAGATTTCAGATAAAGGCCAGGTAGCTAAAAGCACGTATTTTAGTTTGCTGTTGTAGTCAATTTGAACGATTTGAATGTTGTTTGAATTTGAACTCTGCATGGATCATAATTGTACAAATGTTTTCTTTACATAGTTGAGAGCACAACAGTGTATCCTTTAAGTCCATCCAGCCACAAAGGCTAGCAGTGATAGTTGTCTTTTTGGCAAAAATAACCGAATTGTCCCTGTCTAATGAAATGGGGCAACAGTTCCTATAGGAATTTTCATCATTACTAAGATAAAATACCTTATTCACAAACTCTAATGGTGATCTACAGCTGGAAAGTTGCTGAGGCCCTCCACCTAATTCATGTAATCTGGAGCTAGTTTCATTCAGTGTGGTTTGCTTGGGGAAAAAAAAAAAACGAAAAAAAAAACAGACAGTATTGCTTAACAGTAATGGATGTATGAAGCTCTTAATGCTGTTTATCTTTTCATATGTATAAAATCAATCTCCATTTATTTTCAAGAGAAGGCAGGGTTATGTAAATTAGTCTTTCTGAGATGTCAGTATATCATAGCAAGCTGAAATGAAAATGTCTTATAGCTAATAATATATTTCTTATTACTATTATTATTATATTTTATGGGCAGACTAGATCTGTGGAACTGAGACTAATTTAGGCACACTTTTGTAAATGTGGATACCTGTGTTGTTTGCTACAGGATATTATCAAAGAGAAGAGTTGGTAGGATGCTTTTTCATTTCTGCAGTGTATTTAAAATAGTGTTGTATTTTTTTTTATCCATGAGCTTAGAAAGACTGCTCATTTTACGATGAAAAAGCCCTATTGGAAGGGAAGCAGAAGAGTCACTGAATTCAGCCAATTTTAAACCTCATTGGTGTCCTGCATGTTTAGAATAGCTTCCTGTTTACGGAGGAGTCCATGATGCTGAAAATAAATGCAACTGCAAATTGAGATCTTATTTACCACAGCTTATACAACTGCAGGTAAAACCCTTGCAGTAATTGATCACGTAGCATGGCTCACAGCTGTCAGGAGATAGAAACAGCAGTATAAACTGTGAGCTAATAGCTTGGCAGGATATTGATAGCAAAAACTGCTGTCAGTCAGCTGTGATTCCTTCACAATTGAGGCTCATGCATGCAGGAGGCTCCAGGTGCTGTCTGCTGTAGCTCCTACAGATCTCAGAGGAAAGAAAAACATGTTTCAATGTATTGGGAAAGGTGATGTTTGAGGCAATTTTTTTCCACGATTTTCCCAGTGCACCTCACACATTACGTATAGAATATGAAAATTGTTCAAACAGTGGGAAGTCCTACTCCCCAGACTTTTATTCAGTGAATGATTGGAAGTAGAAGCTTGTTTTCTTCTTTAAATTAAGCTTGTTGCTTCCCTTTTATTAGAAAATGTGACAGTCTATTTTTCCTAAAAAACTTAATCTTTAAGTCTGAAGTTTCCTTACTTCCCTGAAGTTCTGTAGTTTGTAGAACTTATAGGTGATGCAGAATGGAATTCTCTGTATTGTCACAATGTGCAACCAAGTCTCTGATCTTAATATTCCCTTTATGGTAACACTTCTGTCCTGGAGGGGAGAGTAAAACTACCAGCAGGTCTTTCTCAATTAATGTCATGTGAATAGTAGAGCATACATAGTATTCCCAGAAATAACTGACAGTAGGAGATTTTGCTTCCAGGAGAAGCACAGGACTCTGCTTTCTGATAATATAAGGCCTTTCAGGAAGGATGGTATTTCTGTAATTCCATATTATCACAATCAGAATTAAAAATAATAATAAAAAAAAATTAAAAAAAACCAACAAAACAACAAAAATATAGTTGAGGGGAAGAGTAACTGTACAAAAATACAGGTATCATATAAGGAACTTGTTCATGTACCCAGAAGCCTAAAACAGTTGTGAGTATTTTACACTGCATAAATATTCTGTCTTAAGGAAAAATTACATGTTTGTTTATACTATTTTAGTTTGCTTATTTTAATGAAAATAATTGTCTGTAAGCAATTTATTCAATAGTTCAATTGCTACTGTAGTCTTGTCTGTCACCTCTCTTTAAACTTCGTCTGGAATGGGCCAAAATGGCCCACTGACTAGCTAAACTGCTTCATCTTTACTTGTGAAAGACAAGTAAGCAAACAAACAAAACCACCAAAAGCCCAATAAAATAAGAAGTAAAAAAGGAGGAAACAAAATACTGACCCTTGACATCAAGCTATCTAATAAAAGACTAGTTGGTCAAGCAAGTGATATTCCATGCTATAATGTCTCTTACAGAGACTCTGAAAGAAATTCCTTAAAAGGAGGTTTCAAAATGAGAGAATTTTTCTTCAGTTTCTGACAGGGAACACTAAAAACCACTATGGGAATCATTTTCTCAAAAACAATGACAGTAGTGCTTGAGGAAAGAAGTCTTGATCAAACTGCTCTCTAGTAAACAAGTAAAGCCCCTTACTCCTTGGAAATAAATCCTAGCGTAAGTATTTGCCAGTACATGTATTAAAATAAAGAAAATGAGTAACTACAAATTAAAAAAAAAAAAAGTGTCAGAAAATGCCAGTAAGCCTGTAGCCATAATTCTATGCATCACTATTTCCCAAGGAGCAGGATGCTAGAATTAGAAGGAATTAGTGATGTGCCCCAGGAGGAACATTCTAGAAAATTGAAATGCCCCCCAAATAATCACACAGTACAACTGTGTCAAGAAAATGAATGATTTAGTCCTGTTTATCTCAACTTAAAGCACTATTAACATGTTTGGAATTCAGGTAAACTTAGCTGACTAACAATAGGATGTAATATTACTGTATTTACATCTCTGAGAATATGTTAAAAGGTCTAGGACCTTGAAATTGTTGCCACAGATGAGTCTGCAGAGTTTGACAGAACACTGAGACATTGAAATCTCAGCTTGGGTGAAAGCCAAGTTTAAATAAATTTGTCCCTAGGACCATTGCAAGATATGCACTGGCTATACTAAATATATTCATGACTTTATTTACAATTAGTTGTAAAGAGTTGTGCTTTGTCTCATCAGCATAAGCAGATCCACCCAAATTTTTCTGGGTTGCATACTTGACTTTATACTGTTTAGTTTAATCCTACTTCTCTTCAGTTCTCTAGATGCTCCTGTTGCTGCATAGCTTTCTGACTGTTCTATGTGCCTTTCTAACTAAATCATTAGAAAATATTGTTCACCTTTTCAAGCTAATAACTACATAAATGCTACCAAAATTTCCAGTTGCTTGAATAGAACGCCTTGTATAGCATGTGCATGCTTCATATACATGTATTTTTCCAGATGTGGAAAAGTGGTTATATTCGTAGCATGTAAATGCATTTTTCATTTTTTCTCCCAAACAAACAGAATGGGTAGAAGAATATTTGACATAGTTTCCTTATCCATATGCATTTTTTCATAAAACTAAATTTGAATGATGTTTTTCAACTCTACTCCATTCTTCTTAAGAGGAATATCCTTTCCTATCTGATTTGATAAATGAACAAAAGCAGTAAAAGCTATTTAAAAAAAAAAAGTTTAGTTTTAGATAGCACTGCTTAGAAATTCATTATTGTTGAATGTCTTTCATCACACTTTCTTTCTGAATGTTACCTGCTACTTAATAATATAGGATACAGCTCATTTGGGATTAGTTCCTTTCTGTGAAGTTTTTCTTCTACTGTCTAGTGACTACTTTGTCCTTCCTATTATAGTTATTCCTAAATAAGCTTCATTTATGCCATCACAAGTTTTCTGACACATGATTTTAGTAAGCTTAATTGAGAAATGTGCAAAGAAATCTTTATCATTTATGCATTTTTGCTCTTTTCTTTTTCTTCAAGTGTGTATTTTACATAATGAGTATGAAATGTGGTTGAATTTAAAGAACTATTTTCCTTATTTCCCAACATATATTCACAATAAAATTAAAACATATACAAACACTAAAAGTCATTTTTTTTTCTCAGTATGTTTGCTTTCTATTCTTTAAAGTAGCATTTTATTGCCAAGTAAAAATAAATATTGTAAAATTTTCCTTCTTTTTTACAAGTAATACACTGTTTGCTCTCTACAAGTTTCCAGCATCACTGACTACATCTACGAGACCTAAATGTAGCATAGTCTGGACGCCATAGTTGGCATTACAATTTTATTCAGATAATGATTCTTGCTTATCTTGAGTTCTGAGATTACTAGAAAAAAGAGCTGGGTACAGTGTAATGCTGTTTTGTAAAGCAATGCGAACCTAGATTAGTGATGCTGCACATCAGGCCTTTGTTTTCTTTTCCTTTGGGTTTCTGTGTGGTGACAGGAAAGGGCCTTACCTCTGCTGAAGAGGCCTTTTCAGGCCTGGCTGCAAGCAGACTGAATGTAACAGCCATGTTCTCCAGCAAGGTTGTTCCTCCAGAAATTTCCCTTGTCTTTCCACCTGATAAAACTGGTAGAAATGCCAACTTTGTCCATCATGAGGCAATGATAGGAGGAAGATTTCACCATATTAATGTGTTCCCTCTTTACAAATACACCAAATACATAAGGCACACATTTGATGCAACCCCCTGCTGTACTGAGTATTACATAAAAAGTCTTGCAATATCTTTCTCTCTATTTCTAATGATAACTAACAAGGGCAGTAACAGTAGCTCTGGCTGAGGGGTCAGAACCACAGTTCAGAGTTTCTCTTAGTGATTTAAACCAAGGTCTGACTCCAGAGCTTAGAGTTCGGTGGTTTGTAGCATCCTTCTTGTTCTCAGATGTTTCCTTGAAAATAAAGAGGTCATGGAGGTTAGATAAGCAAATAATTAAAACAGTTGTTTTCTAAAGCAGCCAGCAGTTTGTGTAGAAAAACTTGCCTTTTTTTATTTTGCTTGATTCCTAGCTATGATAGAAAGAATAAAGTGACTACCTAAAAAGCAAATAATGAGGTAAGTATCTCAATTTGCATGATAGTTTTGAGTGCACTTTATGGACTCATTTTATGTGAATGTCAGTTCTATGCCACTCTTCCAGAGCAGATGCTACAAAAATTAATAATAAAAATAAGTCTTTATTATTAAGGAGTTTAAAGGAAATACATTCTTTGTGCTGCTGCTTGTAACAGGAAACAAATATTTCAGAGATCAGTGTCTCTGAAAAACCAGTCAACCATGGATAGAAAACAAGGGCATTATTTCCGCTCTTCTAATTCTGATTTTGAATGGCATTATTACTTTCAAGCTACTGAAAACAAACCTGCATACTTTGTTGAATGGTTTGAAGGCACAAACTACCTCACCTGCATATTTAGTGGAAATATTTTATAATGTTTTATTTGAATAAAAAGAAGACAGAGATGAATTCCGCCGATGTTTATGTAAAATAACTTCTGACAAATTAAAAACATGTTCACACAAAATATTTTGGTTTTCCCAAATGAAAATGGGAAAGTTCAAATGAGAACATAAAATTTAAATTATAAGAGTTGCCCAAGAAAAAGAAGTGCATTGATATTCCAGTATGAAAACTGCATATTTACTTCCAGGCAATTAATTTATATTATCTTTGTGCAGTTCAGGCTTAATAACAGACAGAGTATTTCAGGTAGTCATCAGATTTAGACATGTATAAGTGAGGCACTTAGTTCAGGTTAATCATGTCATGTCCCATGCTATTCAACAAAGTGGTATCAAAAATGCACTTTCCTCTCTCCCCCAAGAAAACAAAGAGATGAATGTACTTTCTATTTCTAACCACCAGAGTTTCCTTTTTGGGTGTTTGAGAGTTTTAATTAGAGCCTAAATTGGTATGATTTTGTTGTTGTTGTTGTTTGTCTTGAATAACTGATTTAATTAACTAATTAATTCCAAGTGGATAGTTTAAAAAATTGTTATTTTTCATATGTTATACTAGTTAGGTTTTCAAATATTTCCAAGCATTGGTAGGGTATAGTTACGTCTTGTATGAGTAGTCAGGAATGCCTCAGCTACACAGTTGGAAATTGTGATATTTCCAGAATGCCTTCCCTTCGTTTTTTCCAAAATTCTTGTTTCACTGCATTTAGCCAATTTTGAAAAACATAGGAAAACTGTGTTAGAACATTGTCACCCAGATGAACTTCTCTGGGGTTTCATGGATACTTACATTCAAATTCTGCAGTAGCCAAAGGGAGCTGGCAGAATCCTGCACCTCAAAGTCAGAGATTAGAATTCCTGTCAATAGCACTACATAATTTTCAGAACAGTGATGACAAGAAAAGATGATATGTAGAATTAGAAAAGTCGGAAGATTCAGTAATAACTAAGAAATCAAAATTAAGCTCACACATCTATGTTCTCATCAGAAATAATAATTTTAAAAATATATGGCTTTCATGCTTAAATTCTACTACAATAGATTGCAAAGTATTTGGACAACATTTTTCTTCCTCCTCTGCTATTTTAATTCTCACCTGATTGTCCTCTCAGATATATGCTGTAATTCCCTGGAAAAAAAAATAAATAAGGAAGGATAAAGTATCACGAGAAAGTTCTTGCTTCATTAATTTGAAAACAAACTGTGAAACCCATGTATTTGTTTATCTTTGCTAAATATCTGGAAATATAATCTGTTAGAAGTGAACTAAATATTCAAACACAGATGTTAGTCATTGCCTTTTTCTCTTTAATATTACATTGCTATAGAAAGATTTATCAGGGCTTTCAGCAAGACTTCAGTGCTGTCCAGCAGCTGAGATATTCTTTATCAAGTACTTAATTAGGCAGAACTGCATTTGCCTTGTAACGCAATTCTCTTGTCAGAAAGGCTTATTCAGTGAAAGCTTATTCACCTGAGATCCTGGCAAGCAGGGCACTGTAGCTGTCGCTAAAACTCCTTTCCCTTCTGCAACTGAGTCATTGTTTAATATGCCCCACCTAACAAGCATTTTCTCAGCCCATTTGTGAAGAGCACTCATCACACCCGCAAAACAAGTCGTAAGTACTTTGCTAAACCAAAAGGTCATAGAATCACAGAATTATAGGTCTTCTGCACAGTAATCCTCTTGGATTTGTTCTGTGATCAAACACTGAGTTTTCTGCTAGAAACAAATAGCTGATATCTTTCTGGGCACTTTGGTTCTTTTCCCATTCTTTTCTCTCAAATTTTATTGTTTTTGTATGCAAAGTGTCTACTCAGGCACTGCTATCCCCAAAGTATGCTCTCATTCTCCCTCAGGCATAGGACAGAGCTCTGCTCCTTAACTGCTGGCACAGCACACCCATCTCTGCTCTGCAGGGACTCTCAGGTTAGCTGTGTTTGCACTGCCTTACATCTAAATCCCAGAGAATAGAAACTCATATTCTTTGTATCACAGCTGTGGTCTAATGACATCTCTGCTTTATCCTTTGAAACAATCTCCATAT
Organism: Perdix hodgsoniae; assembly: GCA_035772895.1. Lineage (NCBI taxonomy): Eukaryota > Metazoa > Chordata > Aves > Galliformes > Phasianidae > Perdix > Perdix hodgsoniae. The sequence goes on from JAPSGF010000039.1 coordinate 1,351,713, forward strand.
TTCTCCAGATTATCATGATATCTCTGCTGAGCTGATTCAATCAATCTCCAGAGCAGTAATGACTAAGATACTGCCTGCACTTATGTATGCAGCTAGCTCTCTGTGCCTACTGCTGGCTCTAGAGAGGCAGGATCTGTAACTTTGAGTAATTTCCTGAGCTTGTAACACTGGCTTCAATCTTTTGGAAAGGCACGTGGCAACCTGAAAAGTGAACTGAAAAGGTACTATTTGTAATGTGTTGCTGAAGTATTCCTCAGTATGGAGAGTGAAGCTTGTTTCATATAAGTGTCAAGCTTTTGTCATCTTGAGAGGTCAAGCAGAGAGTGCATGAGTCTGCCAAAGGCAGCAAAAGGGCTGATTTCTGAGGAACGGTCAACCTGTGATTTCAGTTGGAAATGAGAGCAGTCATTCAAAATCTCTGAAAATCATTAAACCTTTTGAAAGAGTATAAGCTCCTTTCTGATCCTATCTTCTCTTCTTTTTCTTTTCCTCAGCCAGGCAAAAGAGATCCCCTTACCCCTTCCTGCTGAAGCAGATAAAGCCACAAACCTTCAAGACTTGTTCCTGACCACCTGGGAACCTGACACAAGGTTTATGCCCCAGGAGTTCCCTCCCTATTGAAGTGCCCTTTATAGACAGGACTGTAAAAGTAAAGAAAAATGAGCTCAGGAGCTTACTCTGCTGAGATCTGATGCTTTATCTCAGATCATAGCCTGTGTATCAAGAGATGCTTTCCAAGTTCCTGGCCTCCTGACAAAACCTTTTCAGTAATGAGTGCAGGTTTCCTGACAGTAACATTTTTTTTTTCTTGGAATTAGACCTGAGGCTATCAAAGTTGTAATTCTTCAATTAGAGATAATTTTTTGTTCAGGTTTGGGCAAAGTTGATATGCAAACATAAGTGCTGCAGGCAAAAATCTATTCAGATAATCTAACTCACCAAAAAAAAGAAAAAAAAAAAGAAAAAAGAAAACCAACCCTGAGGGGCTACATGAAAGCTAAATCTAGTCTCATAAACCATTATTACAATATGTAATATGCTAGTTGTTTTTGTTTACTTCACCTAAATTCTACCCCCCATTTAGATGTATTATTGTATTTCTGAAGAAACGTAACCAAACGCAAGTCAGACCACAGTAATGTGCATTGTGTTAGAACTTCTGTTTCCTAATGCTGATCTCCCCGTACATGTAAAAAAATCTGTGACTGATGATGTAAAAACTATAAACTTATAAGTAGATACTGATTAAAATGAAAGAGTTCTGAGTTTAATCTTTAGTTTTGTCTTGAAGTAATTCATCCAGGTCACTTCTTTCTCTGTGCCTTAGTTTCTCATTTCTCCACCTGTAGAATGACACTGTATTTACCAGTGAAACATTCTGAAATCCAGAGAGAAAGAAGCATTAGCAGTACTGCCAATAATTCTGTTTAATATTATGTTTAATTTCATGCCAAACAGCAGATAATACCTCATATTGGATTTTCAGAAGCATAATATTTTCTCCTCCTGAGGTAGAGAGATGTTATTCTGTGTCCTGCAATTAGAACAAAACTAAACAAGCTGTTTAAGACTAGGAAAAATTCTACTGGATTTCCACATCTTCTTTCAGTAGCTGAAATTTAAACTTATAGTACTTAGAAATAAAGAAGAGTCAAAGATAACTTCTGTTATCTGCAACCACACCATTTCCATGAATGTCTTTTGTTAAAGAACTTTCTACAACTACAGTCTCATGATTTGTTTGTCACTTTTTTCCAGTTTTCATTCTCTAAAAGGTCTTTAGGAGTGACATATTGCCTCAGAATTAATTTGGCAGTTTTTAATACAGCAATTACCTGGAAATAAATTAATTTAAAAATGCAGGGGCCATGTTAATTGTAGTCATTGCTATTTCTCCTTCCCATCCCAGCTGCTGTGTGTGAATTCCCACCCGGATCTTGTCTAGAAGCCAGCTTTGATGACATAGATTCATACCTGTTAATACGAAGTAATTGCATAAAAACATGAAAATAAACAACCAGTACAATAGAAGCAGTGAGTTCCTGTAGCTTAACAGGTCACACAGGTTTAGTGACCTAACTGAAAACAAAAGGTCTGTGTGAAACTATTACTGCACATATAATCATGGTATTATAATACTGAGGAAAAAAACCCACCTGTTTGGATCTAAATATTGTTATGAATATTTTGAAGATGTCAGTCTCCATTGTGCATACATTGTTTCAGCTATACTGAAACAGTGCAGATATTTTCTTGTCTTTCTGCTGATGTAGTCATTGCTGTTCCATACAGTCAACAAATATTTCTTTGGTAAACCTGATTATTGCGATGATCTACAAATGTGCCTTCACAGCACACATTGTCTGATTATCGTGTGGACAGGATGGCAGTATTTATTTATTTATTTTGCCTTTGGGAGGAGAGACACTGAACAATTGTAAAAGGAAACATAAGCTTTCCAACGTATGTGAAAAACTGATTTGGCAGAAGCTCCTTGATTCTCAAGTAAAAGTTAAACAATCTGAACTGGAAAATGAGACAAGAATATTAAGAAGAAGCTGATGTTTTGCTTGTGATCTATGGTATGATCTGTAATCTGCAAGAATCTTACAGTTCTATTGTCTTACACTAAGTCACAGCTTTTCATTTTATACACTTACCCTTTGTTTCAAGGGCAAGAGCTTTTTCCAAAGTAGTGATGATATTGCTGCAGATCAGTTGTTTTCTCTGCCAGCTTCTTAATTTTGTTACCTTGAGGCACTGGACAGGATGACTAGACAGAAAAGTTTCTATCAGTTTCACATTTCCTGTGAGATCATGATAACTCTGTTAAAAAGGTGAAAGAAAACAGAGATATGACAGATATTTTTTTTTCCCCATCAGAAGAAGGTGAGAGTATAGTAAACTGTGTTTTATTCATAGTGAAATCCCTTCCACCCAGTCTTGGAGTTTGTTTTTTTTCCTGTGTAATTTGTTTATAAACAAGTATTTGCTTATAAATCCTGCTTTTGGAGTTGGGCTGCAAAGCAACAAAGAAGTAAATGGATTGTTTATTACTCCCTCATTATTTTTAACAAGATTGTTTTTAAATAATAGTGTTTAATTTCACGTGTTGCATAGGTGTTCAGTTCATTTCAGAAGTTTCATAGCTGAAATATTTCTAATGAAGTGGTACATTATGAGAATACTAGTGATTAATAATAAGTAATCTAAGAAATGAGCTTAGAAATGGTCTGAAAAGACAGAAACAATTTAACTGCTTCTGATCCTGATTCTTTTCAAAAGCTCACAAAGAGTTACGTGAATCACTTTAGCATACAGAGATCTTCCACTTCCCTTCCTGCCTCACTGTTCACTATTCTGCTATTTTCTTAGCTTTCACAGATTGAAAATATTCAAGCATTTTACTCTCTCAAAAGGAGCTAAGATTGAGGTGTCCTTATAACATTTTCCTTGTAATATTTGTGGCATCACTTTGTGTGGAGTTCTTCAGGGATGATAGTGAGCATCCCTGTTTGGTTGGTTGTTATTGAGGAGTGTACATCTCCCAGTAAAGTGGGTCCAAGTAGTTGTGTTCCACACAAACAGAAGGACTTCCTCACTGTCAGAGTGATGGAGCACTGGCAAGCTGCCCAGAGAGGTTGTAGAGTCTTATTCTCTGGATGTATTCAAGACCTGTCTGGATACCTGCCTTTATGACCCGCTGTAGGTAACCTGCTTTAGCAGGGGGGTCAGTCTCAGTGATCTCTAGAGATCTATTCCAGCCCCTACATTTCTGCAATACTGTGATTATCTGAAGACCAGCGACATCAGTGTGCAGCTGAAGCTCTTGGCGTCCAACATGCCAATCCATGGGAACATCCATGGGAAACTGCACAGGACCTTCAATCTCTCCTTTTCCAGATCATTATGCCACTTCTCTCCAGTGTCCAGAAATATATAACTGGGACCCAGTTCATTGGCAGTAAATGTTGGACAAAATTATGAAATGTACACAGAGTGCAAATAGATTTGGGAAGGCTTCTGGTAGGAAGCCAGATGCAGAGGAGCTTGCATGAGTTAGGAGATTAAAAAAAAGTCAAAGATGAACAGCCCTGCTTTGTAGTCTTTCTTATGGGATACTGAGAAATAAATCTCCATAGTGTCTTTTCTAGTCACTTATCTTGCTTTTGTTTGTTGGTCAGAATGTTCTAGTAATGCTATTGGGACCCAGTGAGTCCCACAGACATCTTACAGCATTGTGCAGGTTTCTCCAGGAGTATCAGGGGGTCCTCAGGGCTGGTAAGCAGTCAAAGGCACTAGGGCAGTACCTGGCATTAGGTTCCTCTTAGGTGACATGTTTCAGCAGGGCTGAGCAGGGCAAAGCTGTAGGAAGCTGGAGCCTGGCCCTGCTGTGGCCTTGCTTAGAGTGGATGCTGATGGCTCTGGAGATGACAAGATGCCCTGAGCCTGGGCAGAGTTGGTGAGTTCTGGCAGGCTGCTCAGGGACAGTAGAAGTCGTGAGTTCCCTCAGCATCCTGGCAGCATCTTTCTATGAGATCTTCCCAGAGCTAAATTCTCTTGAATAGCACCATCTTCAGCAGCTCATGTTAACAGTATTGGTCCAACAATGTTCACCCATATTTTTGAGACAAGAACAATACAAGGTCTGGAAGAAACCTAGAACCAGTCCTAGTAATCACTTTTCAGCCCCAAACAGTCAGCACTCTGCCCTCCAAGGCATCACAGTGTAGAAGATCCCACCATCAAAGACTCTATAAACACAGTCTGACATCATCTGCTTGGTATGATCTTGTTTTGACACTCTGGCCAAGGTGAGGTTTGTCAGACTTTGATACAGTGATGTGCATAGATGGGAGCTCTCAGCACTTGAATTCAAACTCAAAAAAATATTGTATATTAAGAATTATGTATTTGGCAAGAGTTGGTGCCTGGAGTCCTTGTTTGGGTCCACCCACCTTCCAAGCACAAAATATTTTCCATTAATTAAAATCGAGATGGTTGATTTTATTGTTTTTTCTCTTGACAGATCAGGAAAATGTCTATGCAATTAAAAATGCACCTATACTTTTTTATAGACCATAGCATCCTGTGAGACCAGTTAGCAAAAAACAGAAGCCTCTCTGAAGATTAACTCAAGAGAAAAAATGAAACATTCTTCTTCTCTCTTTGATTCCAGTGATTCAACTGGAAATTTTCAAGTAGCAGGAAAATACAGTAAGTTTAGAATGATCCAATTTCTGTATAAAACAGTAAGTGGTAAGTTTACAATTTACACTGCAGGTGGTCTTAATTTCATCATCTAGAGTCTTGCTTGATTCCTCTTGCACTATATACTTGCTAGGAAATGGGCTTTCCAAGCTATATTCTCTGAAACTTCCAGATGAGACTGATATCTAAACTAGGCTTATGTGGCATTATGTATTTTTCTAGAAAGCGCTGAAAATATTAGCTGTCAGATAACCAGAAATGAATCAAAAAAGAGTGTACCTCTGTCTTCTTTATTGATAAGAGATACTAGCACATGAATTTATGTGAAAGTTATTTTCAAATATTCACTGTTCTTTACTTGAGAAAAGCTTAGACTTTATCTAGCACTTAAGCCAAATTACTCCTCTCCATCACCATCCATTACCTCTCCATCAGCATTCAGGAGCATCTGCAAGCTGGTCCAATAGGTATATGGAAACACACTCCAGGAAGAAGACAACTGTACCGTACCTCACAATAACAAATAAATGATGATGAAGTGATGATCACTCTTTATGACATTTGAGTGACTACTTGCCCTCATTCTTTCCCTCATTTTGGAAAAAAGAGGAACAAATAACAAGTTGTTCTGCCCATAAAAGCAGACAAGGAAGATAATTTAATTTTCTCACATTCCATTTTTATAGTAGTCAATGGATACAGCTCAACTAAAAATAATAATCATAGGAAATGCTTTAGGAGAGAGAAAACAAAGAGAGATATTCACCAATTTCCTTGACACATTTGATTGCTTATGAGAAAAAAATTATGTTATTTCCAATCAGATTTGGTTTTCAAATATGAAAGGAAAAAAAAACCCAAAAGTAGCGAAGTGCTTCCTAGGAGAAAGAGAAGATGAATTATATATGATCTAACTGGACCTTAGTATCATATAACTGCTAGGACACAATGAACTGTATAGCTTGAATCACTTTCTCTTACAAGGACCCCATATTTTTCAAGAGTTGCCATCTCACCACTCCCTTTCTTGTCTAGTCTTAGTCTCCTATCATGACATCCTTTCCAGAGTCAACTAGTGAAAGAAGTGATATCCAAGAGCCACCTTTAGTATTGCCCAAATTCTTTCATAAGCTGTCTTACTGTGGGATGCTAGACTGCCATGCCTTACCAAAACAAAGTCTGCCAGCACTAGAAGGGACCTGCCAGGTGGTAAACGTTATGAAGACTATGGTGACATTTAAGAGAGAGATTTGAGGAAAGTTATCTCTCTGTCACTTTTTTTAGAAGCACTTTGCAAGGTCTGCCAATTTAAGATCTGTTTAATACTAGCCTGCTGGAAATAACTGCTAAGGTTCATGATCTATTATTTCTTATTGCGACTTCATAACTAAACATTCCTTCCCCTTCTCCTTTCCTCTCTTCCTTCCATCCCTAAAGGTGGCAATAAAGCCACTGTTATACCTCAAGCACAACAGACATTCTCTTCAATTTACATATGTCTAATCAGTTGGGATGGAGGACTAACTCCAGATAAAAGACAACAGCCTGACTGATGCCTTCAGACTTAATTTTATCTTTGAAAGCAAACTCCTTTTCCAGTTATCCTTTCATAGAGATTTTGATGAAAGACATCCCAGAGCTATTAGCTTGTTACTATTCAGTTTTTTTTCTAATACTTGCAAATTCCCACACACTTCTCCATAGTTCCCTCCTTTAAGACCAACCCAGTGGAAAAAAAAACAGCTTACAGACTCTGTCCTAAGGCACCAGAAATCTGTTCTTTGTCATGAACACCTGTCTGCTTGGGAAATATTCATTCTGAGACTGCATTTTCCTTTACCACAGATACATTCACTTCTTTAAGAAATTTCTTCAGTAGGTCTTGAGCAACAGGATAGCAGCAGGAGTACTTCCCAATTCTGTTAACTAGCTAATTCAATCTCCTAGGTTTTTTTGCTCAGATTCTATTTCAATCTTCTCCACCAGTCATTAAGGAACTGCTTTTAAAGAAGATGTAAACTAATCTCTTCTTGTAAGCCAAATTTTCACATAGTTAATCTCCACCTGTACCCCACATAACAATTAACAAATCTCAAAGAGATACATAGTCACAAACTTCACATAGTACAAGGCCAGAAAATGACATGATTAGAAAAGCAATTATCTGATCATATGTTTTTCCTTAAGTTGTTGGAGACTGAAGTGGTAATGGAGATAACTTTTATGTTTCTTTGGTCACATCGTTATAGTATCTCTGTGTTATCTTTTTTTCTTTATTTCTTACCCAATTTTTCTTCTGGTTTGTATAAGTAATTGTAAGTATTTGGAAGGGGTATGGAGCAGCTCGTTCATAGAGCAGAGTGTTACCCTATGTGGTCCCTTCCTTCTCTAAAAATATAATCTCTGTAGCTAGTTATTAATTAGATCCAGGAACAAAGTGGGATTATCTACAAACCTTGACAGGGAGTCATAGTTAAGGATTACTGAACAATGCTGCAAATTCAAGAAAGGCTAAAATATTCAAACAAAGAAGAGATGATGAAGTCTTGAGAAATATGTATTTTGGTAACTCTCTCTACTATTCTTTAATTTCACTGTACTGTATGCAAAGCAACAACATACAGGCTAATTGCAGTGACATCATCAAATGCATGTTATTTCATAGAATCATAGGAAAGGCAAGGTTTTGCACTTGGGTCAGAGTAATCCTAGATAGGCATACAGACTGGGAGAAGAACTCCTTGAGAGTAGCCCTGCAGAGAAGGACCTGGATGTTCTGGTGGATGCAAAATTGAACATAAGCCAGCAGTGTGCTTTTGCAGCTTGAAAGGCCATTGATATTCTGTGCTTCAACAGAAAAGGAGTGACCAGTGGGGACAGGAAGGTGATTGTCCTTCTCTACTGTGCCCTTGTGAGGCCCTATCTGGAGTACTGCATCTAATTCTGGGGCCCCTGTAATGGTTTTATGATGTTTGGTTATCAGTAGTTAATACTCCAGTTCCAGACACCTGTCTGGAATAGAAGAAGAAATACATATCCCAGAGGTATTTGCGTTTTGAGAGGAGATATAACCCCTGGCAAGGTCATGAGACCTTCCCTTTTTCCTTTCGCTGTCCTCCCTGCTGCTTGACCCAACTGCACGTCTTACCTCAGCATTATGGTGAGGCCTTCAGTTCTGTTTATGAGAGAGTATATGAAAGCTGTAAGTCTTAGACTAGTGCTGACGTGGTTGAGAATATTCAGGTTCCCCATCCAAGATCATTGTGTAATCATCGCAGTCCACTTACTCCAAGTGGCATCAGTGGCATGATGGGTGGAAGGAACCTTCCCCTTAAACATCCAGTTCATCACTGGCAGTCAAGGTGCTAGAAAGAGCTGCATTTCAGATAATATCTCGTAAATAGAACTTAATATTATTTGCATTATGTCATGTGGTATGGGACAGCTTTTGTCCAGATTAGGTCAGCTGTTCTGGTTCTGTTTCCTTCCTGCTCCTATTGCCCTCTCAATCCCTTTGCTGATTGGACAAAATAAAGAAGCTGAGAAACTGAAATGTCCTTGGATCCATGCAGCACTGCGCAGCAACAGCTAGAAACAGTGATTTGTTATCAACATTGTTTTTTTCCTATCCATCATACCAGACACCATGAAGGAAAATTCAACTCTGTCCCAGCTGAAACCAGGAAAGAAATATAGGAAATTCTCAGCTTCATATACAATAGACCCATTCTGTGTACTTTCCATTCTTCATTGTTTATCATGTCATGTGATGGAACACGTTCAAATTTTTTTAGTATTTGTACATTTTGTACAGATAAGTGCTTTAGTTGTTGGCATGCCCTCCCGTTGTTCAAGGCTCTATAGAGGTTCTGTGATTTTTTAATCAGTGGCAAATTCTTCAGGACCAATTGGAACATCAGCCCTTGGACTTGAGAACACATTTTTGAATTCTCTGGATGCAGAACGTTGAAATACCCTTTTATAAACCTTCATTTAAAATACTCTATAACACCTTTCATGAAAGTCTCCAGAACTTTTCAAATGTGCTAGTGTTATGATTAAATTCTGAATGCTAGCCAGTTTAAATATTATTTATTTTACCTGGTGTGATTCCTAAGATGGAGTCCAGAGTGTCTTTTTGTATTGTTAGTTTGTCAAATAAGCATATACTGTCCATAAATGATATTGCTCTTTTTCTAAGGACATCACTTTCACAATATTGCTGACTTTTAAATGCCTTTATTGTAGACTCAAACTTCTTAAATTATTCTAAACTTTTAACATTAAATAACTGAATCATGAACCTGGGACAATTGATGATTTTCCTGACAAAACAGATCCTACTAAGATGGGGATCATCCAACTTCAGGTCCTTCTGAATTAGATGAAGACAGAAAAGAGATATGGGAGATTAAGAGAACTAAGGAACTGACTATTGCTGAAAGGTTCACATAAGAGGGTAAAAAGAAGCTCATTTTTAAATTTTGAGATTTATTAGTTATGTTTTTAAAATATCAATTTTGTTAGTATTTGTAATGCCTTGATTGCCAAGTCCTGTAAATTCTCTAATTGCAATTATTGCTATTAAGGTCTTACTCGCTGAAAAATGTGCTGCCAAAACATTTTTTCCATACAGTTTTGCTATATTTCTTGCTGCTAATCAAACCACTCAAATAGAAATCCATATTTTATTTTCTGTAAGCATCTTTGATAAAAAAATAATAAAAATCTTAATGTCTACTCAAAGTGCTTCTGTTCTTTTTATGATTTAACTAATTTTCTTGGAAGTTCTCTACCTCTCACTCTTCCACGAGAGTCCTTATAACCTTTCTTCAAAAAACTGAAGCAAACTTCAGCTTTCTGATCATATATTGCAAATATATGCATGCAAAGATTGTGCCTGGAAGCTTGAAAAAGAACTCTGACTTGATAGGGTTGTAGTAGTTTGTAGCCACAAAATATGACAGCTCTTCTCTGAGTATTTTTTCATCTACAAAGATCAGATTAGACAGTGGTCAGGAACAAAAAATAATATGAACAAACAATCCATAATAATGCCATCCATAACTTTTTAACCTAACATACTTTGCTTATGCAGTGTTGGTCTGCTCATGGTAAGATTAAGGTTTCCCTTAATTATTTTTTGTAATGCACACACACAAACACACACACACACATGTATGTATGTATGTATTTAAAACAAAAAGTATATACGGAACAGAAGAAAGCACTGTGGAAAAAAAAAAAAAAATCAGATATTTTGAATTTGTGGTGGTTTCATGTGAGTAAGTCACTAAATTCCACCATATTGTTCTTTTACTCTCTCTTCTCAAAAGGAGGGAGGAAGAAAATACAATGAAAAAAGGCTAACAGGTTGAGATAAGAATAGGGAAATTGCTCACTAATTACCTATTATTAACTATATTACTATTACTACTAACCTACTATTACTATTACTACTAACCATATTAACTATTACTATTACTACTATTACCTATTAACTATACCACTAATTACTAATCACAGGCAAAACAAATTCAGTGTTGGGAGATTTTGAGGCCTGAAAGAGGCTGCAGCACATGGAGCTGCATGTGGATTTCTGGTCCACACGGTGCCCAAGGGCTGCAGGTGAACAGTCTGCTCCAGCATGGGTCTCTCCTGGGCTGCAGGATGCTTCTGCTCCACAACTGGAGCTCCTCCTGCCATTTTGCACTGACAGTGGTGTCTGAGTACTGTTTCTCTCATATTTTCTCACTCCATTACTCTTCTGGCTGCCACTGTCCAGTAGTTTTTCCCTTTCTTAGATATGATATCTCATAGAAGTAGCCATTGTTGCTTGTGGCTCAGCTCTGGCCTACAGTAAGTTTCTTTTGGAGCCAGCTGGATGTGGCTCTCATCTGATGTGAGGCAGCTCCTGGGCTCTGCTCACAGAGGAAAACTTCGCTACCAAAACCTTGTCACGTAAACCCAGTGTAGGTTTATTTTGAAAATTCATATCAGTAGTTTGTAAGTTTTTTGTTTGTTTGTGTGTCAAAAGTTGATAGATAATAAAAATTCAGACTCTTCTGAGGAGACATTTAAATTAACACTTACAGGTAAAGCACCCATCCTAACAGTTGATGTTTTGTTATTACCCTATAATGAAAAGAACTCTTCCACAGGAAATGCACTTAGTTCTCTGTTAGACAGAAACAAACATAAAGAAATACCATATATGTCTTGAATCAGTTGCTCTTACTTGCTCAGAAATGCTGCATCTTCCAGAAGGAAAGGGCACCCCTACCCTTGTCAGGGGAGGTAGAACTAAATGACCTTTAAGGTCCTTTCCTACCCAACCCACTCTATGATTCTATGCTATCTATCATGTAAAGTATGCTAACATATAAAGACACAAAACATTTTGTCAGTAACATAAGGTCTATGCACAAGACTGTTAGGCTCTTTAAGATCTTATATTTTTTAAATACCACTTACATTTAAGGTTTGAACTGCTTACAGGTTCAGTTCTTTGTTGTAGACTGTGTTCTGTGTTGTTATTTAATAAAATAAAATCAAAAAGTGATGGTATTAGAGAAACTGTTAGACACAAATTTCAAATTAAAGCTCTGGCCAACTACTGAAAGGAGTAATAGTAGTCTATTCTTGCTTATCTTCTGTGGCTTTTATTAGCACATTGTGAGTCAATGCATTAAATGTAATAATTATTTGTTTTTTCCCATGTAGGGCATTTTCTTTAATTTCTTTTCTGTTTCTTCCTTTTTGATTTGTAATTACCTGTAAGATATTGTATGGGAGCTGCTGAATCACAGCCTGAACCTTTGATTAGTTATCTGAGGCAAGCAGTATGTCAACCCTGGAAGCACAGGTGAAAGCAATTCACCTGTGCTGCAGGAAGGGGTGGAGCCAGGCTCCACCTCTCCTAGACCCATTTAAGTTCTGACTGCCAGGGAGGAAGGGTCTCTTCTGAGAGATTCCCTCCTTTGGAGCTCTTTGCACTGAGCCTTCTACATGGGTAAGTATTCTGCCTCTTTTCTCTTTGTTTCCCTTGTGCCCAACTCTTTTGTTGGTTTATTTTCACACCTTGACTATACATCTATTTTTGACTGTACATTTCAATTATATTATTTTTCCTTGATTGTACAGATATTAACATTTTTATTATGGTAAAAGGTGCTTTGAATTGACACCTATGAATTCATTTTAAATCCAAGGGACAGCTCGTTAACTCATCTGTGTGTCTGTTCTGGATTTAATACATGAAACTATGTATTGGACTGAATAATTCATTGTGTTGCTAGCCTTAGGTATGTGACCAGTTGGCTTCTCTGATACACATATTGCACAAGACCTTCTTCTGCCATTTATATGCCCACCTTAGCCTTTCACAGTGATTAATTTCTGACCTAGACATAGACATATGTGGGAGTTGTTATGAATTGAGGTGGAAGATCATTCTAGGTGGAAGAGCAGGAACAGAGGCAAAAGTGTGCAAAAAAATTTGTGTAACTTGATTGGTCTTGCTCCACTGAACAACTCATCAGACTTCTGTCCTCCTAGCAGTCATAGCAGTGGGAAACAAATTGACCTTGAAGGATAATCATGCTAAGCTTCCCTAAAAAGCTTGTCAATATTGTTCTTTTTTGAAGGACATTTGCATGACACTTGCATGACATTTGTCATGCTAACAATCTTAGTAGAAGATGACTTGTCTGTCATAAAACCTCATTTTAAGGGATTTTGTGAACAGAGCTGTTCTCCACAACTTCTCAGTGGGGCTGTCCTATGAAACAGACAGCAGAAGCCTTTCTGTTGCCTGAAACTCATGGGAGAGTAGCTCACACGTACTTGGTATACAACTAAGAGAGGAAGTATTTCCTTATGGGCCAAGAATCCAGCTTTCTCTGCTGAAAGTTGATTATCAGACTACAAGTGACATCCATGGAAAACTATGGGCAGTAGAGTATCAAAGGCTAGAACATCTTACTTACACCATGCTATTTCTCAACAAATCCACACTCTTACATGACATGTCTACACTCCATAGTCAACTCAGAAAAAAATAATGAAGGCAACAAATAGCAGAGTCTTGTAATTAAGCTGCTTTACAGGGGCTGGGAAAACTTCCTCCTTGGAACTTTCAATTTGAAGTACTGTCTTGGAGCTACAAGTTGTCCTCAGACAAAGGGGAATTAAAGTTCTTCTACTCTTATTTCAAATAATTGATTATTAATTGGGCTGTGAAGAGAGAACAAAAGGACTGCATGGGAATGAGAGCATTTATAAATCCCTACATTTTTAAATATTTTATCGTCATTGTCTACTGGAGCTGAACATCAGTTCTACCAGGTGAATGTCCTTCTGTTCTACTTCGTGAGGGATCCAGTCTGCTTTGATGCTTTTTGAGTCTACTTGACTAGAAAGATTAAAGATAAAAAATATAATAATATTGAAAGTATCTAAAGAAGAGGGTTTCCTGAAAGACTGAATATTCAATATTCCTGCTGCATCACTTCCATAGTTTCTTACCTACTGATCTCCTTAAGTATGTGCTAGTGACTGTATTTCCAGCCCTCCTCTTTTTCTCTCTCTGTCTTCTAATGCAAGAAAAGCTGTAACATTTCCTAAGTTTCACATACTCAGAAAATATAGCTCAGGATGGAAGAAAGAAAGAAAAATTAATTCAGATAACTGGTGTGTTATTTATTGTTGCTTTTTTCCCCAGCAAAATTGTCCTTACATCTACAATTGGAAATTTCTATATTATATTTGAGACTTACTACCTTTGCAATACTCAAATAATATCAGGGATCCCTCCCATGTGCACCTGGTGGATGAATAGATACCAATGTCGGTATTTTTGTAAGTTCATGGCAAATCTTGTTCCATATAACTGTAATCTTTTTACTTTACTTGTCATTCCTCCATGAGGGGAGCTCTATTAAGGAGCTCAGTGATAGAGGACAGTGGTCTGTTTCTTTTTTTCACAGAAATCTTTTCACAAACTGATGCAGAAATCAGTCTTACAGGAGAGGAAAATAGAGTTGGATATGAGGGTTAATAAGTCTTTGTGGCCACGAGATAGGGAGGTGCAGTATGTGAGGGAACTTATTTGAAGGCACAGATGAGCTGTCATATGTGAGGTGTCCCAGAACAAAGATTACCAGTAATGGAGCTAAGGTCCTGTATGGTACATGTTGACTTACAGCCTGAACCACTGATTGATCACCTGAAGAGAAGACCTGGTCATCCCTGGGAGCACAGGTGAAAGCAATTCAGCTGTGTGACCAGAAGGGGTGGAGCTTGGCTGCACCTCTCTTAGACCTCATTTAAGGGCTGACTGCCCCTGGGAAAGATTTCTGGTTGGAGATCTCTCTTGTGGTGTTTTTCTTCTGAGGTATGATCTTCAGAGGTGGGTGAGGGTTTTTTGTTTTTTTAATGACATTCCATTTATGCTTGTCTCTTTGCTGCTATGCTCCTGTATTACCCTTTCACTGTGCTGACCTTTCTGGTTGCTACGTATCCTCAGCAGAAAGTAGTAAAAGGCAGTAAGGTGGAAAGTTGTGATACAGAGAAAGAGGTGCTACCATGAAATACAAAATGGAAAATGTGTTTTGTGCATACTAAAGGAATCTTCTGAATTTGCACTGAAACTGGAAGCGGGCTACTTCTTGGCTTTGTGACAATGCTGAACTAAAGCATAACTGGTAATTGTCATTTCAGTTATTTTGACAGCTGTCACTTTTTTCTAAATGAGGAGCTGTGGTTTCCTAAGCTGTCACTGGTGATTGTCATCTCTAACAAGTATGTGCTTATCAACTGAGAACAAGAGTGAAGATTCCCTCAGCAAAGCTTTAACACTGCTACTGTGTACTCACTGCTTCTATGCTTGTCAATGTTTATCTTGACATTTCCTGTTTTTTTGTTGCTTCTTGTTTTTGAGTTTGCTTGTTTCTTTTGTATTGTTTTTTTTAAATACTATGTTGTTTGTGGGAAATCTGCCTCTTTCTTATGCAAGGTGAGAAAGGCAGTGAAAAGTGGCTTCTCTCATACTGTCCTTCTTCAGAGACACACTCTAGTCTTTATGAGACTAGAATGACAATTTAACCTATTCTTCAAGCAAATAAGTGATATGAATTTCAAGGACTCATATCATATCTCTATGTTGCCTTCATATATGGAAGGGAGATTTGAGTTGGGGATGAAGTGAAAGCCCATATTTGTGAAACTGAGTCACAGCCTTAGACATAAGTGTTATCTGTCAATCTAGGAATATCTTTAAGTTGATAAATACACAAAGTATACCAAAATATATAAATATATTTTCAACAAAGATTTAGCATATGTATAAATTGTGGTAATCCTTCTCCTTCTAAATTGTAAAACACAATTACTGAATGATAGTTCATTAGCTCACTGTCTCTATTTTACAAATCAAAGACAAGTTTGAAAAACTATTTTTACTTTAATAGATTTCAGATGTATTTGTGATTTAAGGTTAACTAAAATTAAAAAAAAAATTGTATAACGTGAAAAATATCCTAAACTGCATTGATTCAACTAAGACAAAAACAGCACGCACACAACAACAAACCTATCTCTTTCTGTATTTAAAAAAAAAAAACTTTTAAGGGCTGAAGGCAAAGATATTTCACATTTTGAATGTCACTGTCTTGCCAGCAGCTCTTTAGACTACAACTTCACAATAATGATGAACTATTTCATGAATACTGCCTCTAGCTGAATTTATCTTTTCTTTTTCTTCTCAATTCTCTAGCTCCATTCTCTCAGCTAAATAACACAATTTACCCAGAGTATTTTAATTCTGGACACAAAAAATGTAGAGAGTGTACTATTAATAGGAAGTACTGGACTAGAAGAACCTATTTAAGAGAACAACTTTAAAGGAAATAACACTCAAGACAATGCGTAATATAGTGCTTACATACTACCTTATTTTAATACATTTGGCACACAAAACTTAAAAAAAGAAAGAAAAACATAGAAGGAAAGCATTTCAGCTGCTGCAATTTCTGTTAACCATGTATCATTTACCCAGGCAAGTTAGTCAAATTCAGCCCAGTGCAGCTCCTCAGTAGTTAAGTGTTTGATGTTTTGTATCATATACATAATGCTAAACATTCCGAAGTTCTCACCTGTGAATATTACCTTTTCTTCAGAAAGTCGCATAGATTCAAGAAAATTGGGAACTGAAATTCATATCCAGAAATATTTAACCATTATAAGACAGTCCAGACTTGATGATTTCTAGTCTTGATACTGATCTTGTTTAACCTCCTTTTGTTTGTCTCCTGACCTGTTAAAGAAAAAACATTTTACTTAGATATGAAGATCCCTGGATATAAAATACTGCAGGAAGTTAAAAAGAGTGATGCAGCACACATCTATCTTCATTGTATTTCTCAATTATTCCTTTGGGTACATGCGCATACATTAAAGACCCTTCTAAACCTGCATTTTAACTCTTACATGCATTCAAACAAAAGAAACCAAACCTGTTGAGCCAACTTTGAGAGATGGGAAAGGAGCTCCTTAATTTTTGCTTGAATCAAAAAGTAAATTTCACATTAATGGGACAGTAACTCAAAATTGAGGAATTAATATTGAGTTATAGACTTGAAAATTGCTGTGAAATTCATTTAGTACATGAATAATTTTGATTAATATATTTGTGAGTTATTTCTCATGTTTTTATGTATAAACACCTTAGCCAAACTATTCCCATGGGGACAGTTATTTGTTGTCTCTGAGTGTGAAACTAACTCTGCAGCTTAACAAGGAATTGTTACATTATTCAGATGTGTTAAAGCTTCCTGTTTGATTGTGGGTTTTTTGTTGTTTTTTTTTTTGTGAAACGTAAATCTGCAAATAAAGGACACATTTCATTTTTAGTAGCATAGTAAAAAATTTTAGAAAATAGTTTATGAAAACACATTAAAGAACTTAAGAGGCCAAAGCTGTAGCTGTTTAAACATACATTCAAGTCTTAGTACCAGCTTTGAACAATTACATAGGATATCAAATACCAAATGATAAATGAGTCTTAAGGTTTTGACCCTATCTCATCACAGGCTTTACCACAGGAAGGTGATGGAAGCCTGCATAAGGCAGGAAGTTTCTGCTGCTGAGTTGTAGCCATCAGTGAGGTGTGAGGGTGAGGATACATCCTGACATGATATACAGCTGTTAATATACTGCTTTTGTCAGAAGCAGTCCAGAAAATAGTCACAATCGTAATTGATTTAGGCATACCAAGAGAGACCGCCAAAAGATCTGGTAGATCTTAACAAGAAGATAATCAGTTCATGGAGTGGGTTGATCTGTGGTGGACAGAGATGTGATTAAGTCTGAGAAGTCTGGTAAGATAGGTGACCTGCACTGAGGATCTTGTCCTTGATCTGTTTCCAGTCCAAAGTCCTTCCAAGTCTTCACCAGTGAAGTTGTTGTTGAACTTCTATGGTGAGAGATAAATTCTAGCAACTGGTTTGATGTGAAGCTCTGAATATAAGTAACTTCTTGCATTTATTACATGCTTTATTTCTGATAAATTACAGGGTCATACTGAGACAAAAATTATGCTCTCTAAGAAACTTATTTGCTAACTCTGGTGTTACAGAGATATAGACAGACCACACACTGAACTGCAAAACATAACTGCTGGGTGATAATCAGGTAAGTCATAAGCCTTTGTAGTAAGAAATTACACGTGCTCCCATCACTTTTTAGGAATTCCATACAGCTTTAACAAAATAACTGCTATGAAGTAAAAACACTATTCAAGTTGTTAGAATAGATTTTGGACAAGTAGCATTGCTTTTCTTGACAAACTCCTTCAAGGTTTTCTTCCTGAAATGCAATTCAACAGTTTAAGTCAATTTATTGTTGGGACCTTCATATTTTAATTCTACATGCAAAGTCAGTTCAATGTACAGCTGAAAAGCTTGACATATAAAGTTCAAATACACTCTTAATTACATGTGAAAGAAGTCAAGAGGGAAGTAGGCTTATAACTACCTATGTTTAAATGACAACTGTCAATAATTTCTCTCGGGTAACAATCTTACTTAAATGGAGGAGAAGAATGATGGTGGACTCTGCATTAGTGGAAAGCCATTAATTAGGCATTTTGAGCCTTTAGCTCACCTGAGAAAATCCAGTACAAATCTGTTCTGTTGCAAGAAGCAAAATATTCAGTTCTTCAAAAGATTATGAACTTCTGTGAATCATGTTTTCCCTGTTTAGCCTTAGAAATATTTGTTAGAAAAAGATCTTCAGAATTACAGTAAGAACATGAATGGTAATAAGATTTATTTTTTTCCTGACAATTAACTGATCTGATTCTGGTGGAATTTTCATTTCCTTACTTGCAGGACTTGAGTTCCTGTTTATTTTAGGCATTGTACTTCAGTTTTAGAAACTCAGTTCATTAAACTTGTTTAAGATAATAACATAAAAGCAATACATTTAATGGCGCATAGAATGTCTCTGTGTTAAGCATAATCAGGATTCTTTTTGTAAACTGGATTGCTTAAACAATGTTGTACCTAATGTAGATTAAGACCCATTATGGAAGTTGTTCATGCTTTTGAAATATTCTACAGCCTGCTGCCTTAATTTTAAAATATTCCGCTACTAGAACAAGAAAGGTGTAAGTAGAGTTAGAAATCTCTCTTGATAATTTTTGCCACATTTTTATGTGGCTGTGAAACTACTCTTCTGGTAACTACTGAACATTTTCTTTTGATTATATATATTATCCTCTGAGTATATTCTAGCTGGTTTCACTTTATCTTAATATTCTTGTCTGAAAGCTATATTTCAGGATCACATTCTTGAATGGCCAGATAACAACACCACTGAATATAAGGCTGCAACTCCAGACAGGATTTCAGGACAAGACCATTAGCTGTTGGGGAGCTGGCAGCAGTCACAAGACAATGACAAGGAAGCTGGGATTCTCTATTTTATGGCTAATGTACCATGAGTGGTAGTTACAAGACTTCAGTGAGAACTGCAGAAGATACTTCTATCTTACATGCTTGACACATTTGTTGACATTACATGAGATGGTAGATCAAAGCAGGGCTCATTTATCATGGGAGAGGTAAGGAGCAGGACAATTTAGAACAGTTTTCATTAAAGTAGTGTACAGAGCAGTGCCTGAAAAACTGAGTAAATTATTCACATTTAAGAGAATCCAGACTTTCCAGAGATAGGTAAACATCATATAAGAGCGAAGATAAGTTGAAAATGCTACTGTTTGTTTTATTGAGAATCATGAATTTGTCACTGGAGGATTAGAAATAATCTCTGTTTTGAGAGAGGGCAATTCATATACACTCATGGCTGTTGTGTTATGGATGTGCTCCAGCAGGTCTATGTCTGTCCTGTGACTCTGCATCTGGATCCAGTACTCCAGGTGAGGTCTCGCCAGTGCAGAGCAAAGGGACAGGATCACCTTCCTCACCCTGCTTACCAAACTTCTTTTGATGCAGTCCAGGGTACAGTTGGCTTTCTGAGCTGCAAGGGCACGTAGTTGGATCACGTCCAGCTTCCCATCCATCACTACCCCCAAGACCTTTTTTGGAAGAGCTGTACTCCATCCATTCGTCTTCCAGCTTGTACTGATAGTGGGGGTTGCTAGGTGTAAGACTGCACTTGGATTTCTTGAACCTCATGAATTTTGTCTGAGCTTACTGCTTGAGCCTAAGTATCTCTGCATGGCATCATGTTCTTTGGGTATGCTGACCACACCACACAGCTTAGTGTAACTTATAAACTTGCTGAGGGTGCACTCCATCCCCCTGTCAATGTCATTGATAAAGATGGGAAGGTGATGCTGCCTCTTTGCCTGTGTTTACAGAGGACTTTCTGTTGCAGCTGTATTGTGGCAGCCTAAGATACTGCTGCCTGCACTCCTTATGCCTGCTTTGTCACCAATGTTCCTTGCCTCCTCAAATCTGTCAACAGAACCACGTGTGTTGTTGATGTAGCCTCATTCTGTCAAAGCAATCTGTGTGAATCTAAATGCTTTCAAGAGAAAGATACTTTTTTTACCCATTTGACAAAAACTTTATAGAAAGGTGCATGTATGATGATGCCAGCAGCCCTGAGAGGACAATAATCTCCAGTGGGGAAGTGGGGATAACTTGCTGAAGGAGGTAGTGCTTTAACATGTTAGACAAAATTCTAGACTCCTTAGTACAGTGTACCAGATTCTGCCTTTTACACCTTACGCTTCTTGCAGATTAATAATTTTGTCAATCCTTCCTCTCAGATTTTGCCCTTCAAAAAATAGTACCATAGCAACATTAATTATCCAGCATTATGACTGTACACTTTACAATTGCAGACAGTATTATAGCTTTGAATCTATCTAGTAAAAGTTTACACCAGTCTTTTCCTTACCTCTCCTTAGCATCATCTGCTTCACAAACTTCCATGTATATTATTTGGCCCTAAGCATCTAAAGATGGATTGACCCATTGTGGTAACAAATAAAACGTGAGAGAATAAAATCCATGCAAGGACATCTTGCATTCTCTAAAGTTCCAGCTGTTCAGCCCTCAATTTCCTTCCTTGCTTGATGTAATAACAAAAAATCAAGAAGAATTAATTATGAGCTAAACTTAAGCTTTTAATGTTGTCACTTTTTCACTACGTTCCCTACTATTATTTGAAATATGCCTTAACTTCCAGTGTCAGACACTAAAACAATATTGGAGACAGGAGTTAATGTATTTCCATAAATATGCTTCTTGTGCTCATCTTTCAGCAAACTGAAAGCACCTGAAAAACAGTGGTGTAATCTTGTCTGCACCTCATGAGCTTCACTGAATCAACTCAGAAATCACCCCCCTCAAAAAGCACTTAGGAGTGACGCAATCACCCTCCAGAAAGAAATCCACGTTGACTGCACAGAGACCGTTCCACCTGCTGACCTTTCACTTAGGTTAAAAAGAAATGTTTTAAATTCCCTTCTGAAGATGAAACAGTTACCTGAATTTAAATTTGGAGTAATTTCTTGTAACAAAGTATTTTAGTGGAAGTAAATTTTAGTCCCTGTAATGACTATGATATACCTGCAGAGTATTGGAATAAGAATGTATGACCTTACAGGTCTATAAGTTGTTTCCTATTCTTTCAGTTCCTGATGGAGTTTAGTCTTCTAGAGATTATTTTGAGAAACTATATTGGTGCCACTAAGCAACCCAATTGCTACTTCTAGTAGCATCTAGTCAATGATTAAGTGGTTTAAGATAGGTATGAATTTGTCATAAAAAGTTACTCCAGTCTGATATTAATTTCACTGACAGCCTGCAGATCAAGTCCACTAAGATACCATTTGAAATGTGTTACTTAACTGTCACAAGAAGAAAATGCACCATAAATACAGGTTTAAGTAAAGCATAAATACGGAGAATTCACTCACTGAATTTACTAGGTAAACATTCACTGAATCTGTAATCAAATAGCTATTTGAAAGCTTCTGAGTTATCTGCATTTCTATTTGAATTTATTGACAATGACTTTCCATTTTTTGAGGCATTTCTATTACTTTACTACTTAGCTTTTTCCTTGTTTCCCCAATTCAAAACCCAGATTAAAGAGCAATTACGTTTCTCAGCGTCTTTGAAAGGGGAGGAAACTTCTGATACTACTTTTTCTTGGAGCAATTGGAGTGAATGTATGGTAGGTGAATTCCAGAGCTTTGACCTTTTTACTGCCTGAGCAGGCTGAATATGTTACATTTTTACACTGCAACACAGCATACTGTAGTATTTAGAGGTAGAGGAAAGCTAGATGCTTTTCATACAGTAAATAAGCAGATTAATTTATCACAGAACAAAGCACATTAGGAGGGAGCAGAGTCCAGATGTTTAGTCTTGTGAGAAAACTGCTCTATGGTGGGGAGAGATAGCACAGCCCCATGACTTGTACAAAGCTTTTGTGACTCCTTTCTGTGACAGAAACAATGTTCAAGACCTGGATGTACATGACAAAGACTCTTCTGCTGTAGACATGTGAATAGAAATCTCCTCTGGTTATTAATGACTCAAATAATAATAAAGAATCAGATTTGAATAATTTGACTCAGTTCTAGAATTTAGAGAATGTCCTCAAACGATCAGGTTATTTAAAATACATAGCTTTTCATTATTTTTGGAATCCTTGGTCACTTCATTTCTCACAACAGAGAATATAGCACATATTATAAATAGAAAAATATATTTTTCATGTTAAAGAAAGTTTTTTAGGTATTTGTATGTGTATATGTAATTTAATATGTATCTACATATATGAAGGCTCTTCTGAAGGTAATTCATCCTATTTTACTATGTTGACCTATGATGTCAGAGGTGGATGTCTGTGGTATGGCAATAGAGGTTGAAGCTTCCCAACAATAACCTGTTGCATGATGTTGATGTTTGACAGGTGGCAGAAGAGGGACTGTCTAACAGACTGATGTCTGACATGGCAGCATGTATGAGGGAAAAATTTGTAACTGAATTCTTCTATGCAGAAAAAAAATTGCATCCACTGACATCACCAATGCTTGAGGAAGGTTTATGATGGCTAAACAGTGAATGTGAGGAGGTAGGTGGTGTTTCTCAGCAGTGGTGACAGTAGGTCACCTTTGCTGGTACAGATTGTTATGGGCATGGCATGAAGGCTCTTGTTCATCACTGGTGAAAATGCATAGGTAATGGTGAGAACTGTTGAAAAATAGTGTTTTGCAGTAGGTAATTTGCTCTACTGAACAGTGTTATTGTGCAATCTGTTGTAGTTTCCATGAACATAAATAGGAAGAATCACTTCTGGGGTGACATACATATATACAGCCCAAGACAATTTCCATCCACTAAATGTGGCCCAGGTAAGCCAAAAGGTTGAATATTCATGAGTTACTCCTTGCTGTTAAAGTTTGTGAACACATTTCTATGGAACAAAATTACTGCTGTCACCATGTACTATTTTTTCTAACAAAAATGCATCCTTAAATGAACAATAACTAGTTATCTTCATCAAAAACAAGCACATATTCAGCACGTGCTTTGGAACTTGCCTCCTCTGCCTATAACTGTAAGAAAGGGTTATTGCTTAAATGGCAATATTTGCTATTGTTTCTCCTGTCTGTGCACTTATTTGTATACACAGATATACCAAGTGCCCAGCTCAGTTGGAGATGAACATTTAGTAACGTATCCTTGTTTTGTGCTATCAGCAACTCAATACTTTGTGCTACTGGCCTGTGAAAGAGTGCTGGTCTGGCAGTGACAATAGCATGGACAAGCTGCTGGCAGCAGGCAGGAGGTCTTCTGCATAGGGAGGCCCATGGAACTGCATGAAGCAATAGCTGTACTCTGCTTGTATTAGGCATGAGTATCTCATAGAAAGGAATATTAAATATTATTGAGTATTGTGAAAGAGTGAAGTGCTGCTGATGCTAACCTTCTGATTTTTAGGAAGCAGACTTCCTAAGATGAGGTCCGTGATATCCTTTTCTCATTATCAGGGGGAACAGAAATTGTAATTATCTGAGCATTGCTTCCTCTTCTTTTGCAAGCAGGCAAGGGTATCATTTCATATTTGTTCATATGCTGGTTAGTTCTGTCTCAGATGAGCTTCCAAAGTAAAGAATTAAGTGGCTTCTTACATGTTGTTGGATAAAATTTTATCTTTATTTTTAAAAAATTCTTGTATGTTAAGAGCAGTAAAAATTTCTTTGAAATAATAGCCTGTTTTGAAGATGATGTTATAACAAATAATTTTAAAGAATTGCATATAAAATATTTAGTAAAAATCATTATAAAACAAACCACAGAGTAAGAATCACCTAGATCTACTTGTGTGAAAAATAGGAAAGGGAAGACAGGTTTTGTTTCTGTTGTGTTGATCCCTATGCTTTGAATGAATAATTGGGTGTGTCTGTAGTGAGGTGCTGGAACAGGCTGGTCAGAGAGGTTGTGGATGCCCCATCCCTGGAGGTGTTCAAAGACAGATTGGATGGGGCCCCAGGCAGTCTGGTCTAGAACTACATGGGGAGGATGGTGGCCCTGCCTGTTGCAGGAGGGTTGGAGTTCCATGATTCTTGAGGTCCCTTCCTACCCTGGACTTTCTGTGATTCTGTGAATAAATACATAGTCAACATTATGGAACAAGATTTTTGGCACTTGTGATTTACTGAAGAATTTTTGAAGTTGCTTAGCAACTATACCTCAGTCCTGTCCTAAGACCATGTGAGAAGAGGACAGTTGTGTGAAAAACAACACCTTCAATAAAAGCTTCATAAGCTTGTGACTGACAACAGGACTGAGGTTCACAGATTAGTTCAGAAACTACTTCAAAACTTGCCCTAGAGATACAGCAGAAGAGTGAAATATTTTGAGTTAATACTTTCTGTTATACTGCCTACAGATGCCCGGAAGCAATTTAATATGTTAAAATGAGCCAGAAATTGGAAGTTAAAGTGAAGACCATGTACCAGCAGGCTGGTAGATTTCTTTTTATCTCATTTTAGGCTATTTCGATACATAAAATTGCCTAACATATTACATTTGTTACACATACTCTCTTTATAACACTTTAGTAGGTAGAACAGAACATAAGCATAACTAATTATCCAAAATTTTCTTCTTTAAATAGCACTCTGGCCGCATTTATATATTAAAAAAATAAAAATCTTTTGTCATAGATTTAAAATCCCCTCTTCTTATTTAGAATTATTTGATGACTCAGGAAAAGAATTGTTCTACCTTCTTCACAATCCTTACTTTCATCATCACAACAGATTTATGCTCTATAAAAATCATTCCTTGTATATGTCAATATTAACTGCTTCCTTTTCGTAGATCAGAAATAATTACATTTTTGTTTTCAAACTGACAGATGATTTTCCCAAAACACATTCAGAAAGAGATGTCTTGTCACCTGTAAGATAAGCCTCATATATTTAAAAAAAAAAAAAAAAGTAGATATTCTCATAGTTTCCCAGCTTGTTACTAGCTTCTCTAATCTTTTTTTTTTAAATCTTCATTAAACTGATCCAGGTTTTCAAAAACAGGTGCTATATTAAATCAGTTGACTCTGTGATCTAATTCTTCCTACTAGTAGTACTATGTTCTTAATAGCAATAATTTCCCACATATTTACATACCTGGAAAGTCATGGTCCTTTAACTGATGGCTTATCAATCTGTAAGTGCAGCTCTAGACATTTAATATTAGTCAAAGAAAAAAGGTGAAGCTACAGAAGAAAGCATTTGCTTTGCTCTATAGTCTGTAATTCCCAACCCTCCTTTGAGTTGAGATTGCCTGGTAAATGCAGTCAAATCAAACAGCTTGACATTCTGCCTCTTTAGTTTTGCTTTTTTTTTTCCCTCATTAAAAAAAAAAAAAAACAGACCTGTTCTTAATTTATTTGTAGGAAAGATGGGATTTGATGTTGTGAACCATTGAAGGGGAAAGGTCTAATGGTCTTCTTACTGAAGGATTGTTTCAACTTGATAGTCCTAGTAAAGAGCTTACACCAGAAATTTTGTTGCTCTATTTATACTCTATGAAGCTGTGAACCAGCTTAGTGGTTTACTTAGTGGTTTGATTGTGGTAGTTGGTTCTTTGGACAGAAATTCACATACAAGTCTTTTTCTTTTAATTCAAAGAAAAATAGCAAATGAAGAATTACAGATGTTACTGAAGTTAATACTTTGAGATTTTACCTGATCTATCTTTATCCAGCTCAATGTACATCATTTTTAAATATGAATGGAAGAATAAGCTTGTATTCTTCATTGTCTGTTTGTACTGAAAATTTGTTTCATGAGTGATCTTAATAAACCATTATAGTTTTGTAGGATTAGAAGTAACGAAGGAAAATTCTGTTTTTAGTAGTTTGAATATATACATTTTCAGTTTAGCAATACACTACATAGGCCTAAAAAAGTGATCTCTAATTCGAAAAACGTTTTCCGAAACAAAACTCTATAGTGTTTTCAGACTACTTAGTTGCATTTGTATGTTATGCTCTTACTGCTCACTTACTGTTTTTTCAATCCAATTTCATTAAAAATGCCTGGAATAAAATCCAACATAGCAGAAACAGCACTCAAGGAATAACTTATTTACTCACTTATGACTGGAGTATAGTGTTTTCTTTTTTCTTTTTTTTTGAATTCTCAACAGGTGAAATTGCTATCCTTGGCAGGTAAGTTGATGACCTTACATAAAGTGTGCTTTGAGCAGCACTGGACTGTCTTTTATGTGTGCCTACAGCAAAAACCATCCCTGTAGGTACAATTCAGTCATCACCTTCTCTGTCAAACAGATCCCAAGGCTCACTCAGTAGCTACAGGAAATGTTACGTATAGATGAATTTCCAGAGAGTTCAGGAAAATACACTGTGACTTATGTTTCCTGGATGCTGAAGTTCCTGTGACATGCAAAACAAAAAGTGCAACTATGGATTTGACAATGAAAATTCACTCTGGCTCATTAGTCTAGATCTCTTGTCTGTTTTCCACTGTCAGTTATAAACGATTTCCATTAAAATGACATTCTCCACAGCAGGTCATCTAATTTTGTTTCCTTTTGGGTAAGTATTTTATTTCATGCACGAAATATGGTATGAGTAGTATTTTGGAAAGATCAAACAAGGAAGCGTAACATTGTAATTGATATTATTGCAGTTCAGTACTTGAGTTTCCTGTGCATAAGAAGAGATTGTCAGGGGAAGGGCACTAGCTGGAGCTGCAGGTGATACATGTTGTTAATGTCACTAGAGAGCTACAATTCCTAGTCGAATGGCTCTGTCATTTTGTTGCACAGGCTTTTTTTTGTCTTGTTTCTGAAAAATAAATTGAGGAGACCACTAAATGCTTACATACAGTGGAGCACATTCTGTATTTAGCACCTCTGTTGCTCTTTTGTAAGAGAAGTGGTTTGGTGTTATAGTTCAGCTTCTAATTAAAGAAATTTTTCATACCCAAAGCAAATGCACTGTCCTGTGAAGATAAAAGTATCACTAAGCACTGAATGTTGCAAACTCCATTGGCAGAAATATTATTATTAAGAGCACAATGGCAACTGCACTGTAGTGGAGACTGCTAAAACTTGGGAATGAACAAGGTAAATATCCTTCCTGAGGCCACATCTGACTTTCTGTATCATTTTGGGCACAGTTCCATTGCGTCCTTGATTTCTTTCTACACAAGGAGCTGTGGTACTTTTTTGATTGCAGAATGTATTTACAAAACAAGGCTGTTTGGCAGAGTGCATGGTGCTATGCAGTTCTGTTATGTGCCAGTTTAGAGATGCATCTGATTAGATTATTTCAGACCAGCTCATGCGAAGTAACTATACAAGGCATATGTGAGTGATATTGCTTGAACCAGAAATAACCTGACCAAAAGCAGTATTTATTTCTAAGTAAATGGATGTCTATTATAGTAAAAGATAAAATTACGATGTGGTGCTATTCAAATCAGATGCAAGCAGAGTAATTGCCAAATTAGCATTACACAAGAATAAACAAGAAAACAATCTGCATATCTAGTAAACACTCATCGTGCTCTTTTCTTTCTCTAATTCAAAGTAATGTTCTCATTTTAACCTCCTTAGCTATAATTGAGTATAAGAAGACAAATTACTTAAAATTCAGAATATACCAGATTGTTCCAGCAAAGACCTTGACTCATGACATTTCTACAACACTTTTTTTTTAGCAATAACAGAAGCATGAAAGCTCAGGCTATGCAATTCTTAAAGGGCTTGGAAAGCGAAGTAATGCTCATTCTCACTGTATCTATGCCTGCCTGTAGCATGAAAATTATCTTTGTCTTTTTAATGACTTTTTTAAACCTTTTTTTTATTATTCTTTTCATGTGAAGATACCTGACAGACATTTTTTAGTCTGTCCTACATCTGTGGACTTACTGAACTGATGTGTATGGCATCTTATAAGGGAATGATTTGTCATATTGGGTGTTTCCAATTGTCATTATGAAGAGCATTGTGTTTGATATGATGCAGGAGAGCTTAATCATTTTGATTGACAACCAGCTTTTAGCACACAGTGAAGGAGGCTTTTGGATCTGTGAGGAATATAAACTTAGGATGGGGTTTTGCGAGTTTACATCACCTGGTATTGCTTTGTTGGCACATATACATATAGGTGATAAGTTTCATAGCTCAGGAGCTACCCTAACATGCTGTTAAAATTTACAGGCTGAAATATGTAAATTAATCCTCCTCCCCTATTCATTTTAGGCAGACTTTTAATAAGCAGGTGGATATATGCTGCAATAACAAAGAGAGACTAGCATTTATATAAAGGCACAATTCACTGTTCAGTAAAGCACAAAGCAGTATCCGCACTCGTAATTTATGATTAAAAAAATTTGTTTAAAAAAGTGCATATAAATATTGGTGACCTCTAATTTCAAGTTTATTGGAAAACCTATAATTTTCAAGTGACTTTCACTCAATTTTTTCAGTAACCTCAGAGTGTCCTGTAAGTTAAATGTTAGGAAATCTTTTTAATCATGCAGATAAGGAGGCTTGATACTTGTTCTGTTATTCTCAGGACATCTGTAGTAAAAATGGAATCTTTCACATGATTTTTCACTAGGATGATTTCCACTGCAAACAATTTGCTAACTTATACTTAACATAGTAACTAATATGATCAAGGTGTGTGTGTGTTTCATAGAATCACAGAATCGGTATGCCTGTAAAAGACCTCTAAGACTATCTAGTCTGTCAACCCATCTCCACTATGTCCGATAAGCCATGTTGCTTTTTGCCACATCTACAAGTTTCTTGAAAATCCCCAAGGATGGTGACTCCACCCTGAGCAGCTTGTTCCAATAAAGTACCACACTTTCTGAAAATATTTTTTTCCTTATTATTCAATCCAAACTTTTTCCAGTGCAGCTTGAGGCCACTACCTCTCATTCTAATGGTCTTGTGTGGGAGATGAAGCTAACTCCCACTTACCACAACCTCCTTTCAGGTTGTTGTAGAGAGCTATAAGGCCTCCTTTGAGTTTCCTCTTTTCTATTCTGTAAGATTCAAGTTACCTCAGCTGCTTCCTGTAAGATTTGTGCCCTGAATCCCTCACAGCTTCCCTTTTCTGGGTACACTCTAGGGTCTAAATGTCTTTTCTGGGGCATGGGCTCCGAAGCTGAATGCAGTACCAGATATACAGCCTCAGCAGTGATAGGTACAGGGAGATGATCACTTCCCTTTTTCAAAGTCTGCCCTCCAAAAGCTCAAGTTTTGCTGGCCCTCCTCCAGTCTCCACCAATAATAGAGAACTCATTTTGTGGTTGCTATTCCACAACTTAAAGCCACCGTTTTACCCACCAATCCTTTTCTGTTTGTAAACAGCAGGCCTAAGGGGCTGTTTTCACTGGTAGGCTCTCTTGCTAGCTGTTTCAGGAAGTTATTTTCCACACGCTCCAGGAACCAAAACCTTGTTTGTTTTTAAGTAAGCACTCTAATACTAATTGATTTTGACCAATAAACTTCGGACTCCAGAAGACAAAGAAGCATTAAGAATCTTATATGCACACTTTTAAGTTTTGCTAATGGGAAGAAATCTGTTTAATGGAAAACAGACAATCCCACATCAAGAAAAGTTTAAAATGGGTGTCTTTTGATAGAAACTTTCAGAGCAGAATAATGTAGTAAATATGAGAAAAAAAAAAATCTTTAAGTTTCCCGTCTCCAAAACTGAAAATACTGGTATGAAATACAAAAATATGAGGTGGATTGCTATATTATGGAGTATTCATACTTCAAGTGTTCAACACACTCAAACTTTGACAGTAGAAGAATGGAGAAAATTTCAAGTTCTTGAATGCTGAAATAGTCTGAAATACCCTCTTACTTACTAGATACCTTTGTTGAGATGAGATGTTCAAGAAACTTTACTGGAAGTAGTCACTTATATAAAGATACAAAAAGATTGCATAGACTAAAATGCGGATGTCTTTAAAAAAAAAACACCACCAACAAAAACTTGATAAAACAACAGCTATGAATGCCAAATATATCTGACATTCTCTTCAGAGAAGTCCCCTAAAATTAGTACATAAGCTCAAATTCTGTGTTAGTATATTCTTAGGATATTGACTGTTTCACAACCTAACTTAATGTTCTGAATATGGTAAGGCTGATAATTATTTAAGATTTGGATGAGGTTACCATTTTGTTTTGTGTGTTTTTGTGTTCATTGCTGATGACTTATGAGTAGCTGATGTTACAAAAACTGTGATTGTAGCAACAGCAACATGCATAAAACACATATTTTACATATTTTACATTACATATTTTTTCATAAATCAACCAGTCAAAAAAATTTATATAAAATTAAAAGTAGCAGAACAGAATATAAAATCGCAGAGGTCACATAGTAGGTCTTGCAATTAATAGCAGCAGGATGTTCAGTGAGATAGTTCAGCCCACAGAACATCTGTATTTTGAACCACAGAATCACCAAAGTTGGAAAAGGCCTCTAAGACCATCTAGTTCAACAGTCCACCTACCACCAATATAAATACATTTCTAAATATAATATCTCAGTTTGCACACACCGTATTGGCCCCAGACTCAGATTTTATTCTGTCCTCATAGCATAGCTTAGCTGACTGAGGAAAATATATACTTCATATGGAACTATAAGCGCATTTCATTGTTTCAGTTTTAAGATCGCAGGAAGTACAACAGGTTGAACTATTTTTACCCTAAACAATTTAGATTTTTTCATAGTGTCTGCTGCTGTTTTGCTAGAGTTTTCAAAAGCACTTCTTCAGTAGTTCCAGTTTATGTTGTAGTATTGTTTTGTTGTTTTTTTTTTTAACCTCCCTCATCTTCTGGTATTTATACTGTGTTTGAATATTTGTTTCTCCTGAAAATGGTCATCCCTTTTTTTCATTTAACTCTTACTATGCTCTCTCTCTTCACCTTTTAAAATGCCAATAACCACTTTACTTAATATATGTTTAACTCTCATAATCATTTTGTGTTAATTCTCACTCCATTACTTCTTTCTGACTATTTGAGATGACCTCTGGGAGCTCTCCATTTTTTCTTCTATTTATGCATGAATAGAACAATCTATGTAAGGCTGGACTAGAAACGTTACCTCCTTGCTTTATCTTGTGATGGCTCTCTGCAGAAGATTGCATTGACCTTTTTTCTTGCTTATTTTAACACAAGCTTGCAGAGGTTTATAATGCCAGTTAACATTGATCGTGGATCGTGCCACAACAGAAATGAAGAAATTTGAAAGGCTTCACATGTTTTTAACAGGAAAGATGATAGGAACACTACTTGATTTTCTTAGAAATTAAGCCAACCTGTTTTAGATTTCTTAATATGGGAAAGCTGTATTAAATCTCTGTTATTCCTTTTAGTACCATGCTTTTGCCTTTTACTACTATTAATACATCCATGCATATTGCCTGGGGTATGTTTCTATTTTGTATTTCTTTCATGAGAATTATCTGTACTATATTTATTTCTAGAGCAGAGGAAAATATCATAGAAATGCCAAATGCCCCTTCTCCTTTGATCTTTCTCCTATAACGTTGAAGAGCAAGTTTACTTCTTATTAAGAAGGATAAATAATCAACAGTCATTAAAACCAAGAAATATGTCTTGGTGAGTGAATTATGCGCACAGCATATTTCATATTTAGAATAGCTAAATAATAGGATTTCAAAATGAGACATTCTCCAAACAGGCCGGTGCTTACTTTTTTCAAAAGCATGTCTGAAGTAAAGAACCTGAGTAAAAAATTGCATTGCTCTCTATTACTGTGAGATAGTGGTCAGAGAAGTCTTCAGAACAGGTACAGACCTTGGTATCTATCAACTCATAGAACAGTGTGTGAGTCAGCAGATTATTAAGGGGCATTTTCCTTTTGTTGAAACTGCTCAGTTGCAGCAAAGATAGTTGCTTTGGCTGGAAACAGATAACATGTATCTCTGTCAAAATAAACTTTTTTTCTTGATTGAGTTCCATTCCCTGTTTTAAGGAGTATATAAGTGTATATATATGTATATATAATGTGCTTCAGTCTTTTGAATGGATGAATGAATGAATAAAAATAATCTGATTCAGAAAGATCCTGTTTCTATGTTATTTCTTATTAACAATTCAGAAAACAGCACATGTACATGAAATTATTACTTTTTATGCAAAAGTTAAATCATGATATACCTTCTAAACTTTACTATTATTAATAATCATATATCATAAATACATCCTTCCCACCTTAAGCAAAATTGAACTACTGAAATAAATTCCGCTAATACATATTCTCAACACAGAAGTTCTTTCAGCATTTATTATATCAAAAAATCTGAACTTTTATGGTACTGAGCGCAATAACTATTTTGGCCCAGGTACTCTACTAATGAGTCCTATTTTCTGTATTAAATGTAGCTCCTCTAAAATTAAAGAAAAAAAAGTAGTAATTTTGTTCTTTAGAATAGTCATCTTATCTTATTTTCGCAGTAAAAGATGCATTATCATTCTGACTAATAGTGGACTTTCTGTCAGTTCCTGAGTGGTAGCTGAAACTGAATTTTCTTTAACCAGATTTTATAAATTTCCTTCCCAAGTTTTTTTTTTTTTTTTTTTTTAATTTATTTCCTAAGAGTATGAATTAAATGGGGATAAGATAGGCACAAGAGGGGGGATTCAGTTTGTTTTTTTTTAACAGTGTTTATTAGGCTGAGCATTCAAGATTTATCTAGAAATTGCATTCTGTCATAAATGCTCAGGGGAAAATAAGGTGGAAAGCAAATGACAGTGATTTCTTGAACAGTATGTAATACATTCTTATACAAATTGAGATTAACTAGAAAAGTTTTCTTGCTTTGTCTGCCATTAATGCTATTCCTGATTCCATGATCTGTCCTGTATGAAAACTGAGTTTTCAAATAAGTGGGCCAAACAAAAGGTAGAAGCCAGTTTGTTCAGAAATTCTGTACTGGCATTTCAGATTATATTCCTTTGAACATATTCAAGAATAAACTGACTACTTCATATATTAAGAAAAGGCTACCTATTGTAAGTGGAAAAAGCTCAAGTACAGAAGGATATGAACTATTTGCATAAGCAATGGCTTAGATGGAAGTGTTTTAATTCTTATGTGTACTGGGAGATGAAGCTTCTGCTACATCACTACAATGGTGAAGAGCGGTAATACACTTTAATTAGAAGTCACAGCCTAGCACAATTTTTGACTCATCATGTAAAATATTTTATTTCTTGGTGCTAAAGAAGAAACGGGGATGCATTTTTAACACCTGAATTCTCAAAAATTAATGTAGTTAGTACATAAAAACATGTCAAAGAGTGTTTGGGAGACTGAAGTGTCCAGTATTAGCAGAATAGCAGTACTATTTTTAACTTTATAAGCACGTTTCAGAATGCAGGTTATGCCAGCAAAATTTAATCTTGGATGCATAGAGTACTAGCAAGCACAACATTCTCTGAACCGAACACGGAATTCTGAAGTCACTTAGTTAAAGAAAACTAACCAACCAACCAACCAACTAGTGAACAACTCCTCTTCTTAGATGAAGAGATAATTTCATTTCTCTAACTTGTTTATTTTTTATTAACCTGTGAAGCTGACAATGTCATGAGTAATTAATGAATTAGCATATTCTCTTAGCCACCAAAAATTTGATGTAGCCCAGGGTCACTTTTTGTACAAATAGCAATTGACTAAAATCTGACAGAAATCTTTGGAAGACAATGATTTTTCTCTGGTGGTCTACTACAGAGAAGTTTATATTCTAGAGTTCTGAAAAGTAGAGGTGACAAGGACGCAGAAGCTACAGAAATTTTCTATCCCTTTCATTACTTGCTGAGATAATACAATGAATTACAAAGCTATGACATGAAATAAATGATGGAAATATGTATATCAGTGTTAACTGGGATCATTGGACCAGGGATAGAATAAAGGAAAGATAAGACAGATAGGCAAGAAGAGAATTGCAAATATGAATATTTTACATGGTTGTAGGGAAGCACTGAATAAGATGTAATTCTTTTCAGAGATATATAAACATATTATACATCAAATAGTATTTCTTTTTTCTTTCTAATTCCCACCCCTACCTCTCTGAATTTTGTAACTATTTCATGCTGTTTTTCTGTAATCTTTTTTTTTCGCTCCTTCCCTCTATTCCATTATTTGTAAGTGAATGAAATGCCCTGTAGTGCATGAACAAGTTTTGCTTATGGCAACATTTGGAAGATGTGTGCAGTGCAGCAAATTAAAACCCAAACTAACTTAAGCACTGCCTTTGCTCTACTCATTTTTTCTTGGCTTTGAGATTACAAAACATCATTCACTCTCCAGATAAAAAGCAGACTTAGAATAATACAGGCAATATGCAGAATAGCAAATTCTGCTGAAACATGGAACACCATCTGAAATAATAATGAATGCAATATTCTGCAGATAATATTTTGATGGAAATAGGCAGAGTCAAATTATCCATTGTAGATGAAATGAATGAATCATCAGTGTTCTAATTCTGCCAGAACAGTAAAAGAGATAAATATTTTAAAGATATTAGCTACTTTAAATAAGTGCAAATCGTTAATAGAGTTGTTAAATAGTCAAGTTTATGTTTTAAAGGTTTTGCTTAGTTCTGCAGTCCCTTCAAGGCAAATGTGCTTTGGAAGAAAAAATTGAAAACAAATACTTCAAATTTTGTCATGTAAAATTTGCTTTAATTAAAATGAAACATAGGTAGGTAAGTATAAGAAATAGAAGAAAGAGAGAGGAAAGGGGAAGGGAAGGGAAGGGAAGGGAAGGGAAGGGAAGGGAAGGGAAGGGAAGGGAAGGGAAGGGAAGGGAAGGGAAGGGAAGGGAAGGGAAGGGAAGGGAAGGGAAGGGAAGGGAAGGGAAGGGAAGGGAAGGGAAAGTATTTGACATGAAATCTCACCATCTAAGTTAGTATACTACAGGTATGGAGCTTAGTAAAGGACAATACTGATGCAAGGTTCAAATAGAGATCATTAACTTTTAGTTTGAAATAAAGATATGAAATTCAAAATCCAAGTGTGCAAAACCAAAATTCAACACTAGCATAAAATCCAGGAAAACGTGAAATGCCAAGTCTGTGACAGCCATTTATCAGCTCATATGTACAGCTGTGGGAGAGGTTACATAAAAGGTTCCCATTATCCTCCTTGGAAATTAGCAAGAAGTATTGTCTGCAACTCATTTTCAAATAAGCTGTAAAATGAAAGCTAATCAGTGTCTGCCAATGATGAGTATAATTTTGAAGGGTAATTATAATCACTGACTATTTTCTTTGAGATATTAGTTTGCAAATAGTTGTGGTCTGGCAGACACTCAAGGTAATGATTCTGATTGTTTGGCTGTTGAGAATTCAGACCCATTACCAGTGAGCTGCAGTGAAGCTCTGAGAGCAGTATAGGGTTTTGCAGCACAACAGGAGATCTCCATAGAGCACAAGATGCACTTCTACCATCTGAAATGTCTGTGTGGGTGTTTGTCTCTTGGTTCATTGCTTCACCAGCCACTGTGTCTAATTTGGAATTACTTTTCATTCCACATTTTTTCTGTTCTCCTCTCCTTGCATAAGGCTAGAGGCAGAAACTCCTGAAATCACCTAAGCTAAAACCATGCCCTGTGCTAGTGGTGCAAGAGCAATGCCTCTTAGCTGTTACAGTCAGAGGGGAGACTTCCAGACATTTATCATATTTGGGTTCCTTCAATCATTTGTAATGAGACATATATAGATATACAGATATATATATATATGTACATATTGCTGTGTTTTATAAGTATATATATATACATATTGCTGTATATATTTATATATATACGCGACATACAAAACACAGCAAAAACTCCCATTTTCATTCAGTAAACATTGGAGTTTTCTGGTATTAGTTTACTCCTCTCCCCTCTTTTCTCCAAATTCCTATGAAAACAAATCCATTATTGGGCAGCAGCATTCGGAGTTAGGAACTAATGCACCAGAAGCAGGCTGGGGTTTTTCAGTAAATGATGTGTGACCTGCACTATTTGATAACAACAACTCCCAGCAGAGCACTTACCACCAGACTCCACCTCTGAAGATCTGAGTGGGAGGCTATTGTAGCAAACTGTTAACACTGAAATGAATGCTGAATGTGCGCACACCAGACTGATCAGTGACTCCCATAGATATCTAGGTTATGTTTTACGTTGTTTTTTGTTACAAAGCTTTTAACTTCTCCGCAAGACAGAAGGATGATACTGGCATATGTGTTTGTTTACTAGTCTGTTCTTTCAAAGCTTATCTAAGACTTTTAGTACTTTAAGGACAATTTTTTTTTTCAGTAAGTAGGTGTTCAAAGCTGTTTGATACGTGGGCCCAACTAGTTCACAAGGAGAGATAAAAATCACCCAGATCCATAGTCTCTTGGAAAACTGTCGATGTGTATTTTGTCAGCCCCTTGAATACAGAGGCTGTAAGTTAAAGACAGCTGATAGACAGCCTCGATCAATCTCTAACTGTTCCTACACACGTGCAAAGGAGAATGCTATCTAATTTGAGATGTTTGATTTATCTGTATAATCTCAGAATAAATAGTCTGAAAACAGATTTATTTATTTATTTATTTACTTACAACAGAGAATATGCAAGGAAAGTTTAAGTAACGATTTCCAGTTATATTTTTTTGAGGCCACCTAGTGAGCATGATGTATCACAAAGCTGCAACAGATAGTAAGCTATTAACAGATATTAATAGATACTAAGATTTTAAGGTGTAGTGTAGCCATAGTGTTTTCAAATTCAAAGTTTGTTCATGGTGAGACAAGTATAAGCTGTGTTTTGTACAATTCAAATATCTGTACGGCTGGGATTTAGTGTGGTCACCCAGAAAAATAGGAATGCATGCTTAGGCAGAATCTTTGCAGGATATTTGGCTAGAGACCGTTTCCTTGGAGAGCATTCTTTGTTTTAACTTCTCTGTGATAAAGCTCCAATTTCTCAATAAGACAGTAAGTCTTCACATGTCATGAATATTGTGAAACAGCTGTCTGCATGAATCCCATAACCAGCTGCTCTGCTGAGTAATGTAAAATCATGTTGTGTAAATGATGGAATTTAGACAGTGCATATCAAAGATAAATGATGAAAACAGAATAAAACAATGAATTTCGGATCACATATATAAAGTGCCAGTGATTTTAAGCTTGTTACAGGATTTTGTGGTATAGTGGAATACATATGAGAAATAATGAAAAAAAAATTGAAACACATAAATCTTCTCACAAGGAAACTAAACTAAATGTGTGTTGTAAGCTTTAATTCTGACATTATAATTTGTTCAAATTCTTTACTTATGAAGCTCTTGAATGAAACCAAAAAGAAAAACGAATTTGTAAATGTTATTATTTATTTTTCCTGTTATAATTTTTAAATTAACAAAAATTTGACTGGCAGGTCAAGGGAGGTTATTCTACCCCTCTACTCTGCTCTCGTGAGCCCCTGGAATATTGCGTCCAGTTCTGAGGACCCCAGCACAATAAGGACATCAAGATGTTTGGAGCGCTTTGTGAGGAGGACCACGATCATCTGATCAGAGGGCCGGAGTACCTCCCTATGGGACCTTATAGCAGCCTGCCAGTACTTGAAGGCTTACAGGAAAGTTGGGGAGGGACTTTTTATATTGGCATGTAGCAACAGAACAAAGGGAAATGGTTTAAAACTGGAAGAGGGTAGTTTTAGACTAGATATTAAGAAGAAATTATTTACTGTGAGGATTGTGAGACATTGGAACAAGTTGCCCAGAGAGACTGTAAATGCTTCCCCACTCCTGGAGTTGTCCAAGGCCAGGTTGGATGGAGCTTTGGGCAACCTGGTCTAGTGGAGGATGTCCTTGTCCTTGCAGGGGGGTTGGAACTAGATGAACTTAAAGGTCCCATCCAACCCTTATAGGAGAGGTGTTCCATCCCTTGGATCATTTTTGTAGTCCTCCTCTGGATGCACTCCAGCAGGTCTATGTCTCTCCTGTACTGAGGACTCCACATGTGGATGCAATACTCCAGATGAAGCCTCATCGTCACTCTACCAGAGTAGAGGGGCAAGTTCACCTCCCTCAACCTGTTGGCCACACTTCTTTTGAAGGTGCAGGTAATGTTTTTTCAATTTGTTCTGCCATCTCATTTTGGAAGTATAGTGTTCTTACTTTTATCAAAATGGTTAATATTTACTTAAATTTTACAGAAGGTGATGTGATTTCTTGTCCACGAGCATCCAATATAAAAATATTTTCATAGATCATTTTACAAAAGAAAATTGTGTGAATAATATTCACACCCCTGAGTTATGTATTATTTTTAGTTTTCTTATCCATAATTTTCTACTAAAATTGTATATTTAAGGTGTACTAGATACTCCCATACACAAGTGCTTTGCTTTGTAATGCTCCCCTTTTGCTATTTCAGCCATGGAATAGTAAAAGTGCTTATGTTTGATGCTGCAAAATTCATTTTCAGAGCTGAAACAGTGCTGAAGAGGTAAGAAGGCATTGTTATCCTCACATCACAAGTGAAGAAAGGGGGAAAAACAAAAAAAAAAAAGATGACATGACTTGACAAGAAACACATGAAAAAAATGTTGCAAGGTTTGTAGATCTCTTGTATAGTGACATGACTCCTCTATTGCATCTGCACAGAAATCACTGAATAAAGAACAACAAGATAAAATGGAATGTTCTGTGCTTGCATGTCTAAAATACATAAGGAAAAGCGAATAACAGCTACAATTGGTAAGTGAAATAAGATTTTGATGATGCCATTTTTTCTGGACATACTAGAGGGAAAATCACATTTTCCTTGTTTTGCAGATATTTAAAAGGAGCAATCTTTCCAGCCATGTACTGTATTGTCAAAGGAAGCATATGCATGTATTTGAAAACAGACAGGTATCATAAAATAATCAAAGGCAGGAATGTATCTTGGAGGCTTAATAAAAGTGAGAAGCAGTGAAAGGCTCAAATTATAACTTTTGTGTGGAATCAGCAGAATATTCAAACTGCCTTTCTGTGTTGT
This sequence comes from Perdix hodgsoniae, assembly GCA_035772895.1. Lineage (NCBI taxonomy): Eukaryota > Metazoa > Chordata > Aves > Galliformes > Phasianidae > Perdix > Perdix hodgsoniae. Next base: position 1,391,049 of record JAPSGF010000039.1, read on the forward strand.
CAGTCAAAAAGCAATTGGGTCTCAGAATGACATTTCTAAGTGGATGTCCAGTGGATTTTCTTAAGGGGACAAGCTAACCTAGACCAAGAACCAGCCAAGGTTCACCCTCCTTCTGATGGCAGTCCAGAAAAGTCACGCCATTCCCACCACTGCAGCATCTCATTTGTAATTAAAATAATTAATTGATACAGAAAATGATAGTCCACTTCTTGGAAATCTTAGGCAGGGATTAAGTCACAGACAGTATAAACTGAGCTCAAAACTCAATGTTATATCTTGTTTCACTTAAGGTCATTCAGATGGTCACCATCTTTTTTACTGGATCCTGTATCGTGTTCATTCTTAATTGCATATTCCAGCTTTCTAAGTTTAAAACTGGGAGTATTGAGAAAAAACAGGGAGGCAGGGGGAGGGGAGGAGAGAGAAAGAAGCTAACTACAGATTATAGGCTGTTACTACAATACAATAAACTATATTGTTTTCTGTAAGAAAAAAAATTAAAAATCTACTCAAGAGAAGTAAAGATACAGTTGTTTGAACATTAAAAATAAATTACTGAAATCAGAATGAGCACAGCTTAATCTAGTGCTGTCTAATTTATAAATCAGTGAATTGGGAATTTCATGTTTCGTATTAGATCTTCTTGGAATACCAACTCCTGAAACTCCACCAGAGCAAAAGCCAAACCAAGACTGAAAAATCTTAATGAATATAAAAAATGACTATAGGAAAAAAATCCTCTGTCATCTTAGAAAAATCTTGTAATATGACACAGAAGAATGTGATGCCCATATTTTAGCACTCCTAGGTCTGTACTACCAAAAGCAGTTATTTTCTCTTTCTTCCTTTTCTTTTCCTTGAGGCTATCCTGTTAAACTAGAGCTTAACCTCATCTCAGAGTTTATACTACCCATTTCCAAAATCATTTTCTCATTAGCTATAGATGTACAGCTAACTAAATTAAGACAGATTCTTACTACAAGAGGATATATTGAAGAAAATTAAATTCATTAAAAAAATGCCATTGCATGCACTTTGTATTTAAGGAAACAGACCAGGGTCAATTACCTGATGTTTAACTTGCTTACTGTAGCATTAGCATTCTTATGAATTTTAAAAGGATGATAGTTTTAGAATGTCAGAACAGTAACATTTGTTATTCTATCATTCACAAACATAAAATGCTTCACAACTTTCCAGGTAGGAAAATTACCCATGTATTAAATCTCTCTTTTTTTTTCTTTTTTTTTTTTTTTTGGCTTTTTGTGTGTTTTTGTTGTTGTTGTTGTTTTGGTTTGCTTTGCTTTGCTTTTTTGTTGTTAGTCTTCAATCCCTAATTCTGCCCACAGTCTGTCTGGATTCATCTCTCTCACACCAACCTTAATATAGTAATGCCCTAATAGTGAGAACTCATATCCCTTCTTCTCTTGCCTTTGTAACTAGAGTTATCTTCAATAGTATGCTTTTATCTTTTTTACTGCAGTGAAATTCTCTATATTCAGTAACATTATGCATCTAAACATACAGTTCTTTTGCAAACTGTTAGAAATTAACATTTAATATTTTTCCTTCTCACAATATATGTGTGTATATATATATATATATATAAAAATCAACAAATCAAAGTAAATACAATCAAGTTTCTATATTTTCTATCCTAGGAAAATTAATCAGATGTTATATGAACTTGACCTACATGAATGTACACCCTATATCAAAAAGCATTTCTATACCAAAACGTATTTCAGAAAAAACATTTATAATCAAGCTTTTCAGCCTGATTCAGTAGCTGGTAATGTATTAGAAATCTGAACTGAAGCTGAACTTAGACTTTTTTTCATCACATGAGAAAAGACTCATGAGTCTTAAAGAAAAATGCATTACTCCTAACGTTCAATGACTTAATAGGTAGTGATTAGTTTTCAGGTTATTATTAAAGAAATCTTTGTGAATGCGAAATTTTGAAAAATATAGTAAGATTTCAATCCACACATTGAAATAACTTTTCTGATTTCCTGATCAACAGAAAACACATGTAAGAGATGTAAACAGAAGTTATTATCTTACAGTTACACTACGAATATGTATATGTGAAAAAGAATATATGAAAAAAACAAATACATAATGTGGAAATGAATTAAGAGGATAACTGTGGTAAAAGTAACTGAGTTTTTAGCATATATGTTGATACATTCATCTTATTTTCTACAGATTCATAATATGATAAATGATCAATATCCATGGTATTTTGTTACCATTTTACAACTTCATTTCTCGATATTATTTTCTAAGAAATATAAGTAAATCATTTAATTAGATTTCTTCTAAGCTATTGTCAAAAATACTGACAAATCTCACATATATTTTTTGCATATACTTCTCCCTCAAATTCACTGAAATGTTATTCAGAACATATGTTCTGTAGAAACCTACAAAATGAATAAAAGCATCTAAAATATGGTATAGCTTCTTAAGTTGTGTGTGTGCATATATTACAAAAAGAGACATGATATTGAAACTCTCTTTCTACTTTCCTAGTCTATTATAAACCCAGTATGTTCACTATCTGTTGAGTCCTGTCTTCCGCATTTTGTGCAAAAATAACATATAATTTCTGTGAAGCTTTACCTGTGAATGGGCATTTGTGGAACCAAACCCACCAGCATATTTGATCTTAGAGTCTGTAGGTGGCCTATACTAGCTAGTCCATTAACTGCTCTTTTGTACTCAGTTTTTTAAAACAAACAAATTAAACCTCACTGTAAAACAGAATTCAGAAAAAAATATCAAATGCCCTGACAAATTTAATCTTGCCTCCAGTTTTGACAGAAATCAGTGAAATAACTATAATGTGCATAGTGAACAAGGTAAAGATTCCCTGAGAAATCATTTTTCATAGATCATAGATCTATGAAATCAAATCATAGAAATGAACAAGGTCATAAAAAACAGACAAACAAACAAACAAACAAACAAACAAACAAAAGCAGTTTCACAGATTTGAAGCAAGTAGAAATTAAATTCAGGAATGAATGTATGAAACCGGCTGTTATCTTTTTATACTTCTTTCTATCAAGAAATGATATATTCCTTCCTGGTAAAGTGATGCCATAATCTTACTGTCTTTCCAAGCTTGAGCTTTGTAGAATGACAGAAAGACAATTTCCAGATCAATTCTGACTCACTTAACTAGAGATACCATATAGCAGAGCTAGGTACCATTATTTCATATGGCCATCTGCTTGATGACAATTTATCATTTGGTTGCTTAAACTGTTGCCTGGTTGGACTAATTACCAAATCACATGGTAAATCAATTTGCTGAGAAACTAATGCTTTTTCATAAATTTATAGTTTATATACAAACTTTGTTTTGAATTCACTTTGTGAAGTTATTCAATGCTACAACAGACTTTAGAGCTTTTTGAATTTTGTGCTTTTCTCCTCCCTGCTCACTGCTTTCTTCAGTGTTCATAATGCCTGAGCCTTCAAAGGTAGATCTCAGATGGACAGACAGATATTGTGAATTTTAAAATTAATGTATTTTTTTAAAAAATAAATAGATATTCACTTCTGAACCTCCAGGTACTTTTTCCTTATCCAAAGTAGAATCTCCCAGTAGGCTGGTTCTAAGATGGGTTTTTGAAACAAAGAACATCTTGTGGTATTATGAGTATAAAACAGAGAAGGCTGAATACAAACAAAAGTAAGACTCTTTTAAGAAGTCTGGAATTAAACAATTTTCACTGTATTTTCAATTATTATAACTGCATTCAGAACGACAACTTCCTATATATTTCCTTGGTGCACAGTAAGCTTGTATTTATACAACCAATAATAACAGCTAATTTGAAGATACCTTTATTTATTTATTATCTAATAACATACCTTTAAATTGTATGCCAGCTTCTGAAACAGCTCATCAGTGAAGGCATGATTCATTCTGAGTAAGCAGAGGAAGCAGAAGGACATAAATGAGAGTACCTCTAAACTATGGGAGCTTTAGATAGTGTTTTATTTGGTTGTGGTTTTTCTTGTTTTAGTAGGGGAAGATCTCCAAGAGTTGCATGTTCAGGAGATCTACATGTTCTGGCATATTTTTAAACGTACAAACAAATCACACATAATTTTTTTCTTCATAGTTATCAAATTAAAAATTGGTGACCAGAGTAGGAGAACAGAATCAGACAGTGAAGGGCCAGGTCAGTTGCTGAGGACAATCTTTGCGGTATGGTTAAAACGTAATTAAATCTACTGGGATTCTGTACACTTATTTCAATAAAAGTACGTGGAAAGTGGATAATTCTTAGAGAATTTTGCTCTTAGGTGTGAGGCACACTTAAAGAGTTTTTTGTTGCTGTTTGTGGAAAGTTTCTGAAAATAAAAGATATTCAGGGCCAAGATTTTGTTAACATTTGTTTACTATGTGTAAAACTTTATGATACAAATATATATGAAAAAATGTGTATGCATATATTCAAAACATACTAAGAGAAATAAAATTACCTAAATTACTGTAGGTAGTAATGTATATTTTAGAAATGTATATTTTCTTGGGTAGTAACTTATTTTGTTATGTTTATACACCTTCCATCTTAGGCATGGAGATTGTATTGTCTTTTGACTGTGGCTTCTTGAGAAAGACGTGACTTTTTATTAGCTTTATTCATGGATGTTTTATATATGAAAAATGAGTAACTTTCTACTCAAATGACAGTTAGACTCTTTTTTTTGTCTATTTCTTTATTTATTTATTTTTCAGCAAGTCCTTTGAAAAATATTAGAGAAAGTCATTAGAGGCAATAGAAGGCCAACAGAGAGTCTGAGCCATGCAGACAGATGAAGGGTAAAGTAAATATGTAGGAGGTAAAGGCACAGTGCTGGCAGTTAGAGTTACAGCCCAAAATTTGTTTCATTGAGTAGCTGTCCCTTCAAGAAAATTCTGTTTCTTTGCATCAATGAATTACTTCTTACATGAGTGGCAGTTAAGTTTGATCTCTCACAATTGTGAAGAACAGCAATAAGCACATTGCAAAAGCTGACTAAATCTTCATTCCACTGCCAAGTTTAGCCCTAGAATTTTTGCTTTTTAGCATAACTAGCCATGAAAAGAGTAAATATGGATGTGACTTTATATGTAAGATTTTTTCTATGGGAAATATTGCTTCAGACATTTGTTTTGAACTTATAAGAAAGGTAAGGGAATGTAATAAATACAATTTGTGCAAAGACTAATTGATGAGCAAGTGGAAAATGCTCATTATGTGAATTCGAGAGCGTGTTATAATGCAAATATTCTGAGAATTAAGTAGGTAAAGTATAGCCAGGTGAAAAACATGGTAGTAAGCTAGCTCTTTCCAGTACATCCTAGTGGAAGTTTCTCTAGAGAAACCTTTTCAATAGCAAAGGAAGACCTACTGCATTGCAGCACTGGTGGGTTTTGTATTGTTCAGTAGAACAGTCTGGCTCACTTGATTAATCCCGCCTGTTTGAATAGTCAAATGTGAAGTTTTACACAATTGAGAAAGAAGAATGGAAAGCAGAAAAATACAGCAGGAAAATAGTAGACCTGGAAAAGGATGTATAAGAGAAAATGATGTAGGGATTCATAATGGATAGACAACTTGATTGGAGCTGGCACTGTAGCAATGGATCAAAAAGGACTAATGCAATCTTTAGATAAATATCGAGGAAAAGAGTGAAGAGAAGGCAAGAAGTGATTTTGCTTTTGTCTGTTAGTACTAGAATGTCACATAGAATTTTTGTCTAACATTTGTAGGAAGGTTTGTTGAAAATGTGAAGAGATGCCAGTGAAGGACATGAAAGTGATTTGAAATATATATAACGTGCTTTTCCCAAAGGTACTTAGAGTTTAGTCTGCTAAAATGATCAGAAAGAAGTCTGAGAAGTGAGTTGAATGCTGGACATAAGAACCTTTGTGAGGAGAAAATACTGAGTAATTATGGGCTCTTTAGTGCAGGAGAGAGGTGCAACAAGGGCGAGTAGATGCGGGCTGAGTGCAAGCCAACTGAAACTTGAAATAAAAATAACGTCTTTTTAAACAACTAAGATGGCTAATCATCGGCAAAGAAATTTTCTATCATTAAGGTCTTTATGTTCAGAATTGAATCTTCTTCTCTGGGAATTTTTTATTATCTGAGCATTGTGGTTGACTCAACAGTTGTATGAGGGAGAAAAGCAGTGAATGAACTGATTGATAATGAAGTAATCTTACATTGATACACTGCCTGGAGCAACCTTTGCTTAAGTTAGAAGCATAGCATCTTTCAGAAAGCCAGATGAGCAAAGACTAGCAGAAAACTACACTTCACAGTTCTGCTCTGGCCACTCCAGTCAAACCAAGCTCTAAATGTCACTGTGGGCTAAGAAAGCATGTCAAGACTTTGGGGTAGGAAAGAGAAGGAAGATCTAGGAGTTGTGCAGGTTTATGTATGCAGCACAAAGCTGCAGCATCTTTGATGCAAAGGTGGAAGAAAATGTCTTGTGACATGCAGAGAACATAGCCTGAAAAGGAGCATGGGCACTGTCAGCCCTTGGCAAGTTAACTGTGTATCCAGGGTCCTGTTACCTGCCAGCAAGAAAGGAATCTGTTTCTATGAGTCACTAACTCATGCATGTGCAGATACATGTATGTATTCCTTCGTTCACTAAAAATGCTACAAAGCTGCATATTGTTCAGTGAAAAAATAAAAAAATGAAAGTAAAAATAATTATTCCAAACTTTATTCAGTTTCTCTATGTTATTGTTTTGTTTGCTGGTTGGTTTGTTTTCTAATGGACTAATTACCACTTTCATAAAAAAATGTTTTTAAGAAGCTATTCAAAATACTTATCCGTGTGTGTCTGTAGTGGAAAAGTTGAGTCATGGCCTGAGACAATGATTGAGCGCATGGTGGGAAGACAGGGCCAAACCAGGAGAGTTCAGGTGCAAGCACTGCACCTAAATGACTGAAAGGGTGGAGTCAGAATCCATGCCTTCCCAGACTTCATTTAAAAGTTGGCAGTAGAGGTAAGAGTACTTCTTGCTGAGATTCCTACCTACCTGAGGTCTTCCAAAGAGAAGATATTTTCCTTCATTTCTGTGGTTAGTGTACTTGGACTCATTCTTATTTGCTGCAGCTAAATACTTTGCTGCCCTGCTGTTACTGTACTATTTTCCATCCTGTTACAATGTCCTAAACTGTTTTTCTTTAAATATCATGGGTTGCTATTCATAGGATCAGTAAGGTTAGGTAAGGACACTAGGATCATCAAGTCCAATCATTAGCCCACTCCACCATGTCCACTAAATCATGTTCCTCAGTATGACATATTCCCTACACCCTGCACTTGAACACCTTCAGGAACAGTGACTCCACCACTTTCCTGGGCTGCCTGTTCAATTGCATTACCGTTCTTCTTGAGAAGAAATTGTTCCTAATATCCTACCTGAAATGTTTAAATGCTTTCTTCCATCTGATTTATTGAACTTTGAACATGTATATATATTTTTCATTTCAACTTTATCATATTTGTCTTAATTTTTTCCTTGCTGTCTGAAGATAACCTCAAAAAACTGCTTAAGTAAGCATTTCATTAGGAAAGATGTGAAAAGAAGTATCTAAAGTCTCTGATACAGTGGCAGTAACCCTTGCCTTCATCTTGGAAAACAGGATTTGTAAAGCTGAGACCTCTGAAATTCCAAGCAGATCTTTCTCTGCTAGACAATAATTGGGTTATGTATTTTTTTCTTTTATTTCAACTACTTCTCTTATTCTTAACAGTTTCAAGATGGTTTTATACACATTTCTGACAACATAGCAGTTTATGGGAAGGAGTTGGAAAAACTTTCTTCTATAAATGGAAGTTTTTTCCTCTGAGAATGTTATTAGCAATATGAAATGATATAATGAAAACTCCAGATTCAAATTTTAGCCATAGTTTTTTTTTTCAGCACACTTTCTAGTATCTTACTATTCTTTTTTTTCCCAGTTTGGGACCTATACAAAATACATCTTAACCTTCTCATGCAGCCTCAGACCTTAATTCTACTTAGATAAACTTTAACTATTTGTAAGTTATAGAAAACTAGTACTGAGACTTGTACTTGTCTTACAGGAAAAGAATATGATCAAGCTACTCTCCTTTGACATCTAGACACCATTACCTGATTTTGGCATGGCTAAATCCTGAAAATAAATTTCCTGATTACTTCTGTTCTGAAAAAAATATTTTATCATAAGCACTGCTATACATATCATCATATAGAAGGTACAGTATGGTTTCATGGTCTTAATGTGGCTGAGAAGATTCTGCTAGGCACATCTTACACTGCTGCTAGTTTTGCCCTTACTAACTGAAAGCAAATGCAGCTACTTCTGCTTTTAGATTGAAATCTCATTTTCACATTTGTCAATGTATGGATTTCAGAAAGTAAGAACGCACTTTAAATTTTATCACCCTGAAAAATGTGCTGAAAAATTAAAAGTAGGTATTGTGTATCTGTTTACAGCATGAACACCAGGTTAACATATATTAAGGTATTTATCAGTATTTCAAAAATTAAATCTTTTCATTAGGAAAATATTTGGCACTAAATAAAATTAATAAATTCTGTAAGGAATATTATAATAACATTAGTTACCTTAATTTCTTCCATGCTATGGAAGGAAAATAGCTTCAAAACTCTATAAATCTTAATAATTACATTGTTCTATAATCATTAAAGCGTTCTGTACAGAGCACTTCTAAGGTACAAGTCATGCCTTGTAATCTGGAGGCTGAAGATGTGTTAAAATGTCTTAGAAAGACTTCAGAGTTGTCTGTGGGTGAGGAATATTTATCTGCAGTTTTTCTTTATCACTTTAAACTGTCCGACTTAAAATCTCTAGTTTTGACATTTTGAAAGTGATCTTCACTGCTTGATACTACCAATGAGTGTAAAGGATACTTCATATTTGTCAGAAACAGTAAGAAAGTATTATAATAACAAGATCTTTGTTTCACTCTGTGCCAAAGTCAAGTGAAGTGTGAGAAGTATAGGAGATCTCTGAGACAAGCCGCACTGCCTCTGTTTTATTATCTGTAAAACAGTAGCACAGAGTTTAGTGAAGTAAATTATCATTATACCTTTGTTTATTCTGTGACAGTCTATTTCACAGAAAATCAGTAACACAAGCATGAATTCATGGAGAATGTGGAGAAAAACAAAATGTCATAGTGTGATGATCAGTGGATGGACAGTGATTTTTCTTATTAGAAGGAGGAGAAACACTCTGTAGTGCAAGAATGAATTCCGTAACTCTAATTCCTTCTGACTACTTTGCTGTCCAAAAAAGAAGGGAGAAAATGAAAGTGTGCTGTGAGAATACTGAAGAGGGTGAGAAACTGTGGGCACTAAATAGCAAAGAGAATAGGTTCCTGAAAACAAATAAAAACTTTAAAACAGTATTCAGGAAAAAGGGACTGTACTTGTTTGATCTAAGACCTAGGTATATTTGGGGATCTAACACATAAATGAACATGTCTGTTTTGTCTTGCTGCATACATATCTACATAGCAGAGAAAAAACATGAGTTCCAAACAAGGTGGTATACATTTTTTCACTGTTCTATTATTCTGCAATGGAGGTATAAAGGTTTTGGCAGGAACAGAAGTAATTTTGTTCTCAGTGGCTCCTTTGGTGTTATGATCTGTATTTGTGATGATTGTAGTGGTGATAACACAAGTTTTAGTTATTGCTCAGCAGTGCTTATTCAGAATCAAGGGTATTTCATCTTCTCAAACTGCCCTGCAAGTGAGATGAGTGTGCACAAGGACCTGGGGAAGGAGGATACAGCCAGAACATCTGAACAAGACCAGCCAAAGGAATATTTCACACCTTATAGTGTTGTACTTGGCAATGCTGTGATAAAGAAGAGGGAGAGGGGTTATTCAGTGATTTGTTTTGCTGCGTAAACATTATGAGCAATGAAGCACACTCCTAAATATTGGCCAGATGATGGGAATTCCTTATTTTTCTTCACTCGTGCATGCTGTTTGTGCTGTACCTATTAAGCTTTGCCTCAACCCACAAGTTTTTTCACTTTTATCTTTCTGATTATTTTCCTGCTCCTTCTGCAGGAGAACAGCTGTGTGGAGCTTGACTGCCTACTGAGTATAAACCACAACAAGAGGAAAAATATATTCCCAAAGTGCTTGCAAAGCAGCAGCAGAGGGAAATGTCTTGAAGTTTAATGTCTGGGTCTGGTTCTCTAGGGAAGTCATGCTGCAACTTCCCTTTGGTATGAAGAGGTTACAGAGGTAATATCTGCACCTGGCATTTATTCAGATCAAGGAAAATGTATGAATATATGGTCCTATTGTGGGATTATCCCCCTGTTGTGAATATCCCCCTACTGTGGGATTAAAAATACAGCTTTGTGGGTATGCACCTGGGTTCTATAATATGCTATCTATAGATATCTATGCTACAGATCTATCATATTGCTGATATATGAGATAATTACAGGAAAATGTATCATTAAAAGGACATGATTAAGGTTGCAAACTAAAAATCAGTTTCTTCTGTATGATTTTGCTGTTGTGCTCACAGTAGTTCTATGAACATGAATGCTTCTGTTTTTCACAATGTTGTCTTGAACACACAAAAATCCTTTAGGATGCAGTTTAATGGACACAAACAACAAAAAGAAAACCTAATTGCAAAATGAACTAGGATACTTTATAGACATTCTTGATGCTTTTGTCTAGATAGGAATGTTCTTTATAAGAGAGATTATTAATGTCATGTCAGTTGAAAATTCTTGACTTGGTTTGAATTTCTGAATGAAGGCGTGAATGAACTGTTTTTCACAGAAGCAAAGACTTCAAAGGATTTTCATCCTCTTTGGGCTTTCCCTGGAGAGTGCAGACTTTTTTTAAAAAAACAAACAAACAAACAACAACAACAACAAAAAACAGACGATGTTTCTAAATAACTTTACTTGAAGATGTTCCTTTCTGGGAGAAGTACCAAGACACATTGTTAGGACACAGTGAAGAAGCTGCTTTTGAACACTACCCTGTCATGGCAAGGAACTGGATTGGTTTGTTGCGCTTTATCACATAAATGTGAAACTGAGGCACTAAATGACCTCACCTAGGTTCCCCTGGAAATTCAAATCCAGCAGAGACTAATTTGGCCCAAGAATAAAGTTATTCTTTTCTCTGCTGGATATTCTGTCTGAGAGTTATCTGAAGTATGACTAATCATGTGACACTGAAAGTTGAAATCTAAACTACCACTGTCTTTTCCCTTTTCGTTGAAAGTATACATTGTCCTTATCGTATTGCTATTACTGATCCAGTGCATCTAATCTATGGAAAATTTGCAGCCACTGCAGTCAGTTCTATAATTGCAGCAAGTCACATTAGTGGTTAGTTTTGAATAGAGAAGTAATTTGTTCTCAGGAGTGAATTTATACAAATACATATATTTTTTCCCAGGACCTGAACTAAACTTGCCTCATAAACAATGTAGTTGCTTATTTCTAGCTTTAAAAGTTGTTCTAAAACCACGCAACTTTTACTAAAGTTGGAAGTAATGAAAACTCACAAGAAATGCCAAATTTCCTGGAAGTTTTGGCTAAATTTTATTTTTGTGCTAATTATACTCGTAGATTATAATCCAGTGAAACTGGAAGATTTGTTCTGTGGGGAGAGGAAATTTTCCCAAATGAGGCAGACGATAAAAGTCAGACTTTCACATTTTCAGGTTTTTTTTTTTAATGATTAGTTTCCTGGTTTTGATCAATTCAACTTTTACGCAAAACTCAGAGTTAAATCCCTTGTTTGAAAACAGTGGACTTTTATTCCAGCAGCCCCTCTCCCCTAATTAATTGCATTAGTGTTTAGAAGAAAAATTCAAGTTCTGCCACTGTCTACTAAGCAAACCAAAAAGTTTTATGTTTAAACATGGTCATTCCTACGAAGTACTGAAAAAATATTTTGGAAACTTGCCCATCAAAACAGCTATGTCCTTTTCACTTGAATATACTGAAGACTATTGAAATGTAATGGGAAAAAAAAAAATTTGTTCACTTGGTTTTTCTCATTTGTTTTAATAAATGTTAAATATAAAATTATACAAATATGAGATTTGTATGCTTGTTGAGATGGAGGGGGAAAAAAAAGCTTTAGATAACATTGAAAAGTTGCTAACAAGAATCCAGAGAAATGTCATTTTATTAAAATGGCAAAATACCAAGAAAAATAAATGCAGTATCAGATTTTTTAAACCCTTTTTTTTTTTCTTTTCTTTTTTTTTGTTTGTTTGTTTGTTTGTTGTTGTCACATGGGAACTTTATATTCCTGATGGAAAATATGTTCTATCTGTATGAAGAAATCCTGTTCATGTATGAACTTCAGGGTGTATTCTATCTAAAATCTGCTGAGTCATTCTCTCAAAGGTGATAACTGTACAAATCAACTGCCATGTAACTGGGCCCCCCCCCAAAAAAAAAAGAAGTGTAGAGTTAAATACCAGGTTAAGATGGGAAATTAAAATAAGTGACCATGAAAGGCCTTGTTATATCTCACTGTCAATAATCCAAACTGTCCTCTAAAGTCTTAGTGTTTTCCTAATGAACATTCCTATTCCAGTGAAAGAAGTGCTGTGAGAATATGAAGCTGTTGTGTTAATAAAGTAGATTATCCCTCAGTGATATTAAAAAATTCGGTGTTCCAGAAGTATAGCCAGATATGAAAATTTCTATATCCTGTAATCATTGTCCTCTTCCAGTGAAAGGAAGTAGCCTTAGTGGCTAAAGCAAGATAGACTGAACAGAAATGCTCTTCATTTCAGTAATGGAAAAAAATATTTTTTTCATAATATGGAAATGATGGGAAGAATATCCCATCGATATACTACCAACTATGAAACTCTTGTTCCACAGGACTGATTCAGGAAATTAGAAAAACAGCCGAAATGCTACCAGCTGCTATTTCATTATTTTGCTTCATACATATTGATTATAACCGTGTTACCACTTTAGTATGACTGAGTCACTTAAAATACAATGTTATTTGTTTTTTTCACATCTGATTTCTTAACATCTGAAAACTGCTGCCTATGAGGTTACAAATACTGACAAAATAGGGAAAATAATTCATTAATTTTTAATTACAAAGAGAGAATGCAAAACACTGTTAGAAATTTTATCCTTCTTCTGATAATCCATTTCCAGAAATGCTTGTTGTTGCATTACGTAAGGAGTGAACCTATTGGCAGCAAAAGAGCATGTATGTCAGAGGACAATATTTCTCATATTATTTTACTGGAGTAGACATTTAAGAATAATTATGAATGTGTTTTATTTTTAGTTTGTAAAGCTCTCTCTTTGTCATAGTTTGTTTGCTTGTTTTCCTCCTCAAAAAATCAAGAAGATGTATGCAAAATTAATTCAAAAGGAAGACACTTGGCTTACTTATGAATCTCTGTTTTGTCATAAGGAATACTTAATGTAAAAATAGTTCTATAGTGGTTTCCCTTTATTTATTACTCTGTGGTTTTTGCTCCATGATGTTCTTATCAGCAGATTTCTCATATCTCTTGCACCAATTTCTGAATTCTAGTTTTTTTCTGATCTAGATCCTTACATGTTGAGAAAATGGAAAAAGAACAACTGTTGCTTTTAGAGAAATTCTCATTGTGCCATATGAGAAAGAGTTATAGAAAGTGGTTGTGGTTTTGCTTTTATTGTTTGTTTACTTGTTGTTTTGGTTTTACTTTTGAAAAGTAGATACTGGAGCTAAGAAAAAAATGATCGTTTGAAGTAATCTGTCTTCAAACAGATTTTTTTTCAAGGGTAAGGAGAACTTCAACTTCCCCAAGTAAGTGTATTATGTTTTTAAATAATATATTGGTCATTTAAATGTCTACAAATGTTCAACAATTACTCCAGCAGATCCTGTGTTTCTTTCAGGTCTTATATCTATTATAAGAGTATATGTTTTGGCTACCACAAGTATCGTCAATATCTGACACCAGAAAAACACGATGGCTGCTGTTCATTTCAGCAGTTTCTGTTTTTATTAATAATATTTTATGGACTTCATTTTTTTTTTCATTTTTCCACTGAAATTTCTCACAATCAACGTGGTATTGCAGGAGGAAGTACATATAAGTAATAAGATTATCATGGTTTTATGGAGTGGGAACACTTCTATAATAAGGATGATTCATATGAAATTTCTGCTTGGAAAAAACTGTCATCTTGAGAGATAATAAACTATACAACTGTGACAGGTATGAAAAAGATAAATATAGAATGATTATTTATTGCTTTTCATTATCTGAGTGTTACAGTTTGGTACCAGGCTGAAAAAAAAAGCAAGTCCTTTTTCTCCACAGGAGAACCTATTTTTACAGGGACTTCTCAGACACCAAAAGTGTAAGCAGAAAAAAACCACAAAAAAAACAAAAACAAACAAAACAAACAAACAAACAAAAAAACACCACATCAATTCACATAAAGTAGATAGAAGGTAGATGGAGTTCAGGCTGTTATCGATGATGGCTTGAATTCAAATTCTAGGTCTGTAAATTGCTAGATTACTGATTGCTGAGAAGATAAACAAAAGATCGCAGGCTTTTTCTGTTCCTATTATCTAATCCTTCTGTTGGAAACTCTCAGGCAGATGGCTTGCTACACTTATGATCTGACCCATTTTCTTGGTTGTGTAACCTGTCAACCAGGAAGGAAGCTAAGAAATAAATTGCAGTCCTGATGGGAACTAGAACGGTAGTGTTGGAGATGACACTAATCAGTTGACTATGTAAACAAATCTCCTCCACTCACCATGTGTAGTCTTCTACTTGATTGTGTGGAACAGTTGGTGAGCACACATTACATATATAGGTCACTTTGAGAGTAATGCCTCTCGTTTATTCAGAGTTCTCTTTTCAGAAAGCATCCTTCCGTCTTTGTAGAAAGAAGCATTTCTTAATGGAAATTGACTCCATAGGTTCAGGTCTTTCTAGCTGTGCTATAGTGAGAAATATGGCTACACTTATTTGTGTACCTTTTGATGAGTAACCTTACTACTTATATCCATTCATTTATCAAAATCATAAAGATCGTTGCTTACAGTGTAAACATTGTAAAATTACCTAACACTTTTTATTCTTTAAAACTTTCCATTTCTTTTTTGCTAGATTCATAAAGAAATCTTGATGTTCAAATATTTGGACACAGATGGAGAGAGGTTAAAGTTTAAATGTTAAGCTCATTTCAGTAAAAATGCAGAGACTCCTACTAATTTCGGAGAGAACATTTATAAGCTTAGGGTAAAATTCACTAAGTGCCTCTGAGTTGGGTGAAACAGGCCAAACAAGATATATACGGAGGTATATAAATAGTACAGGAAGAACTCTTCTAGCACTGACAGTCACACAGATAGGGAAGAGGACTCCAGTCTAAGAAGGTAACTTTCTTCATGTTAATTATGCAGTTTCTAAACAAAAATATTGAACCAGATATCTCTGGTTAGATGTCTACATTCAGAAGAATTAAAGAGTATTCAATGTTAAACATCTTGTATCCTTAAATATAGGCAAAAGTAATTCATAAGGGCAGAAATCTCCTGGAATCAAATCATCTTTAATATCTAAGTGTATTTACTTCTTGAATTTTAGGCTGAAGAGAGAGGGTTGGCCTTTTAAATTCTACTTTCTGTCTTTTGAATCCACAGGTAGCAAACTCATTGGATGGCTGTTTATTAATCAACTTGAAGGAATTTTGCTGTGAGAAAATGTGTATAGAGCTATAAGATACCTACAGTTAAAAAAAATAAAAATAAGTACCACTTGTGTCACTGGAAGACTGCTGATATGTAAGCCAAAAACACTAGAAATAAAGACAGAAGAAGCCCAAAGAGAAGGTGTGGATGAGGAAAGTTACTGCAAAGTAAGCCTGAATGTTGATTTATAACATCCTACAAGTTTGGAAGAATTGGCCAGAGGATTTCACATACTTGCACTTTGAAAATGCAGGTAGCCTACTTCTCACAGCAAGAGCAAACTGCCTTGCATTTGCCATGTATGGAAATATAAATTCCTGCTATCCTAATGCTCTGAGGTGGCTTGCATGCTAAAATGCCCCTTTCCTCTTTTTCTTCCTTAAAAAGGGAAAGGAGAAAAACAGTGATTTCTTTGGAATTAAATTTGTTCAAGCTTACATAAACATAGTGTCAGTTTATTCTATATTGTTGAGAAAATAATTTAAAGCATTTCCTCTTGGGTTTGTAATGGGGTGTCTTGGACACATTTCCCTTCCAGAAAAGTGACGTGCATTAGGCAATTGATCAGCTGGAAACTGAGTCTAAGGGGAAAGAAAGGGACGAGAAGTGCCTGTGAAGTAAAAGGAAACAGAAGGGATCCTGCCCCGAGCTCAGAGAGGCTGAGTGAGCCTCTCCATGCTGCAGCAATTACTGACCCTGCTCCTGATTTCATGATTACCTCAGGAAAAGGTGAACAACATGTGGAACCTGAGCTGTGGAGTGGCTTTTGCTTAAGTGATGTGAAAAGGAGCCAGGCACTGGGCCGAGAGCAGAGACCTTGCAGCTCTTCTGAGAGCTTCTCACTATTGCCAGCATGTGCCCAGATGCTAGGAAGAGGATTATTTTAGTGTATAGAGCCAGGGAGATTTCTCTAATAATGTCCCAAAGGCAGTAGCTAAAACCTCCACAGCAAATGAGACTATTGCTTCCATTATTACAGAAATAAGAAACACAAAATATAAAAACTTCAATTTGTTTTTAGGTAACTGATGTTGGTTTAAATCACTTGTTATTGCACTGGGTAGACTGCAAAAACCTTATGAAGATCAAATTTTGTGTGTATACAAACCTTCTTAATCTTTGGAAAAACTATATATTAAAGAACAAAACTAAACCTCTAATATTATGAATATAAAATGAATGTTCTGTGTGATTTACAGAGCAAAATTCTACATATTTATTGGAAATTGTTTATTGGAAATAGTTTTAAGAACTATTTTCTTATATATTTTGTTAGTGGTGGAGAAAACTCTTGGATGAATGAGTAGCTTCTTGCTGCATTCTTTCTGCATAATAGCAGCTATAGTGCTTTTACGTAGATTTCTATTAGTTTCATGAGGAGATGGTGTTTTATTTAAATTGAAAAGGAAAAAGCTGCCTAATCTCATCTGGTATAAGGAAATTACTTATTTTATTAAATTGTATTCATATACAAAGTGTCTAATTCAGAACAAGAGAGATCTTAATATCATAATGCATATTCCACTTGAATTAGATGCAACTATCTTCTTGAGGAGCAGCAATGATTGAGAGCCTAATAGAATAGAGAAGATAATACTCTTGAATGCCTTTCTTGTGGATTCCACAAGTCCTCTAGGTATCTTTGTGTGAGAAGAAGTGAACAGGATGCAGAAGAAATTGCTGTATGAACTGAGTTTTGGTCTGAGCTTGGTTTCTAAAGTGCAGGACATCTGTGCTTCATTTTCTTACTTGCCAAGAATTTCCTGTGTATATAGTCTTAGAGAGGTTGGAAGGACTTGGTCACTCTTAATAAAGTAGCAAATTTCACTTCTATCCCTACGTTTTAATGATATTAATTAATGGAAATAAAATATCTTCACAAATCCTGATAAAGACAAATACACTTTAGTTTTGATGTTTTGATATTTTAGTGAGAGTACAATTGAAATAATATAGAATTGTATGTCTTCCCTTGCCTATATTTCAAAAGTATTATTGTAAAAGATGCATATTTGTAATCCTTATCCACAGTGTTGATACAGCTGCAATCACAGAATCACACAGATGTGCTGAGGTTGGAAGGGACCTCTGATGGTTACCTAGTGCCCTGCTAAAGCATAGCCACCCATACCTGGTTACCCAGTACATCATCCACGTGGATTCTGAAGATATCCAAGGAGGCAGACTTCACAATATCTCTGAGCAACTTGTAACAGTGCTCCATCATCCACACAGTACAGAAGTGGTTCTTGATGTTTGAGGGTAACTCTCGTGATTCAGTTTGTACACATTACCTCTTATCCTGGCACTAGGCATCACTAAAAAGAGTCTGACTTGATCTTCTTTGCGCTTTCCCTTCAGATATTTCTAGAGTTATGTGATATCCTTGAGCCTTCTATTCTCCAGGCTGAATGGTCCCAGCTCTCTTTTTCCTCATAGGAAAGATGTTCCAGTCTTTTTGTCATCTTTGTGGCTTTTCACTGGATTTTCTGCGGTATGTCCGCAAGGAGTCCAGGGCCGGTGCCATCACCAGGACTGAGTGGAGTGGAAGGATTACCTCACTGGACTTTCTGGCAACATTCCTCCTAATGCATTCCTGGAACCACTACCATTCTTTATCACTTAATGCAAAACTAGGAAAGAGTCTTATTTATTGGTATGTACTTATAGAAACATCAAACTATGCTAAATTCCTTCAGCGTGCTGCTTTTATTTTTATTCAAGAGGTAAAGGAAGGTTTAATATCACAAATGACCTAAAGCAGGAACTTAATTTTTTTGTTATATATTCTGTGGAAGGGAAAGGCCATTATTCAAATCATTTCCTACCCCCTTTAGTTTTTTTCCAGACTTCATCTCAGGAGTAAAGTAAATAGTCTGAGAAGGGCATTTTTAAAGTCTTCACTTAATGTTTGTGGCTGTACACATGTAGCTAAATGAAATGCAAAGCAGATAAAGCACATACACAAACCCTGTCACTCTTCTGTGGATCTGAGAGCTGCAATGACATCTCAACAGTTCAGTAATAGTCATGTTAGTATAGAACTTAAAAGCCACTGTAAGTGTACTTGGTATAAGACAAAAAATGTCAACTGGCAGTCAGGATTCATTTGGTGACTGCATGTTTTTACTTGATTTCAGTTCATTTTCAATCATAAAAGCATGCTATCTGCTTATTCTGCTAATACAAGAATTATAGTTAATAATTTGCTGGCAAGATTTCAATCAAACAATTTGTTAAGAAATATTTTTGAAATCTAAAGATGCAAAAGAATAAAGTGAAGGAAAGCTTTCCCTTTTTTCTTTTTTATTTCTTTTTCTGGAGCAAGACTGTTAAAAAGAAATTACATTCAATTATGTACCATATGCTAGCTATACTGCTAACTATAATTATGTTCACAAGTAAACCCCAAAAATTGCTACAGTCACTTTAGGATGCATGAAACATAAAAGAAAGATTTCACTGTTATTTTTTTTAATTAGTCTAAAAGATTGGTTAATCACAGCTAGCTGCATCTGATCATTCTGGAAATCTCGTGTTTTGGAGCATTTCACTGAGCTGATTCTGTTAACATTTTTTTGCCTGATCAAACTGTAGTCATATCTGTGGGAAGAGCAGTCCTAAAAGTCTTTCCTCTTTTTCTGCTTTTGTCAGCTATTATAAGCAAATTAAATCCTTTCTGAAGTATTTTATAAGGAAATTGTGAAATTCCCTATGATCAAATGGATTGTGTAATGTTATCATTCATAGGGCAATAGTATTTCTAGGAATAGGAAGTAAGGTATGAAATAATTTTACCCTTCAAAATTATGCCCTGGACATAGAAATATCAAATATACTAAAATGAGATATTGTTCAGAATTTATAGGGTAAAAGCATTTTTCCTAGTTTTTCAGACTTACAGGCTTTGAGTTTGATGTTCAGAACTATAGTGCTTTGATACTAAATTATAATGCTTGCCTGTATACATATATATTTACGTATATGTAAATTATGTACTAGCCACAGCTTTTTATGAAATTATGTATTTTTTCTTACTCCCTGGTTACTACTGAGTTACTACTTAAAACATCATATATTCCAGTGTTTTTGGATTTCTTTTTAACAGATAACTAAAACATAAATTTTCATGCTACCTTTATTTCTGACCATAGAAAGCAGGGAGTGTTTCAGTTTTCACGTTTGCTCTGCCTATAGATTCCAAACTGGTTAATCGATGAAAGACTCAAGCCCTCTACTGTAACACCTGCCAAGAACTACTAATACTTCTTTTTCAGCTGAACTTAACTCTGAAAATGTTGAGCTTGTAACATTTGACTTCTATTTTAGTTATAAAAGCTTTTTCATGTTTGCCATGTTTTGGTTACTGATTCCTGAACTAATAATTCAAACACAGTTATTTCTATATGGGTTAGTAAGAATTAAATCTATGAGAAATCATAAGAAACATTTTCTAAAAAATTAATTATTTTTGAAGATGTCACATTAATGTAGTCTTTACAAGATATTGAAGAGTATAGATTTCCAAGTGGACTCCTTTTTTATTAAAAAATCTTATTTAAAAAGACCATTGCAATAAATGCTATATGAGTTCTACTTCTAAATATAAGAGAAATGAATTCTCAGTTTTTCGCATCTACCTAATATAAAATCATTGACTTTTAAAGATAGTTTTCATTAGCTGATTACAAGCTTAATTTTTAAATTCATGTGCTATAAATATCTATGTATTACTCATACATGAGAAAATGTGAAAAAGTGAGAGTCTAAAGTGTATGAGAGTAGGAGACAGAGAAAGAAGAGGCAGAGTATTGTCAGGTGCATTTGAAAAGGGCCTGTATGCCCATGACTAATTAATGAGCCTTCACATTAATATGAATAGTTCCTCAAAGTTCTCTTAAATTTCCTTACTATTAATAAAGTAAGACAAAACTTAGGTTTTTACCTCTGTCCATTAATAATATCTTCTAGATGATATGAAATTTAATAATTTAATTAATTAATTAATTAATTAAAAATGGAAAAAAAAACCCACAAAAAACTGTTCTATTTGTGAAATTCTTATTGCATTATAAAATAGTATTATAAAAGTATTCCAGCATTCAACAATATTCAGAACCTTGAAATCCTATGTCACTCTGTTCCTGTGTTTCACAGCTGGACTCAACGATTTCACCTGAAGTGATAATTAAATTGGGAGTTTTTCCTTTTCACAAAGCTTGTTGCTGAAATCTCCAGTGGTGGATTTGTGCCTGAAGACTCACATAAAACCTGATTATAATAAAACACTGATTTTATGTAAAAATAGAGTGTCTTTTTAAATTTGACTCTTTGCTCTTTTCTCCTTTAATTCACTTCAAACTGACAATTGTACCTGCTTATAACTATGCCAATAGTCACAAGCTTGCTCTCTTTCTTTGCTTTTCTGTCTTTACATCAAATATTATGCTAGCTTTTACAACAAGGCAAACGTATGTAAATCCCATTTTCAGTAGACTTCATTTATTGGTAAGTTTTTCCATTTCTGTTGAAATAAACATACCTGATAGCTTTGAAATTTGGGGTATTATTTGTTGTTATTTGACATTTTAAATATAAGCCTACGATTATTTATCTTATTCAGTCGTGAAGACTGAAGAAATACAAAAAATATAGAGCATGCTCCCAGTCATATGCCTTCTGTAGAACTCTGGTTGCCTCATGGGATTGTGTCCATCAACTGAAGAAGATGGCAAAAGAGGTGTGTGGAAAAACAGATACTTCTTTTGCAGACAGCTTTTTATGGTTTTGGGACAGCAACAAAGAATGATGAGCTACCAGATGAACAACAATTTGTTAGTTTTCCTTACTTCATACCATTAACTTCTAATCCTTCAAATATATTTACATTTCATTTTTAGCTTCTATGTATTTCATCATTTATATAAGAAGATAATGTGTTATTTAATACAAAATATTATAGTGGAAATGTCCTTTAAGTCCAGAAATGTGTCAGTTAATTCAAAATTTGAGATGTAAAGAAAGATTTAAACTATTTCATATTCTGTGTAGTATAATCACTATACTTCATCATACTTCATGCAATCAGTCCAAGAACTTTGACTGAAACATAAGTTGCTCTGCTGAGGGCTATGTAAATGCTTCTTATCCAGATACAACTTTATAGCCAAGTGTTATACTTTGAAACTGTCAATAAAAATCTTTTGTGTGTAATTCCTGTAGCTGACAGTAGCTCAAATACACTCCTGAAGGTGAATTAATATAAAGAATATGAAGAGCTTGCACAACGATAAACAGTAGTAAGAATGAAATGAAAATTCACTTTTTGTTCTTCTCTAGTGGTCTTCAGCTCTAATTGGTATTGACTCCTTTTTAGCTTGGTTTAAAGATTACAGGTTTCAGATTTACCTCTAAAGGTTAAAACTTTAAATTTCATATCAATATGTTTATTTTGTTGGCTAAATATGAATTAGAAATGATTGTGGCTTTACTGAAGATAATACTCAGATTTGTAAACGCATGTGAGCTGTGATCTTAAGAGAAAGAATTAGAACTCAATTAGAATTGAGTTTGATAATGTTTATCAAATATTGTTATTTATACATTTTGTAATTTCACACTACAAAAACCCATCTGATTTCTAAAATGAAGAATGATTCTGAGAATTATCAATGTTTTAGTGTAATTCAAGTAGTTGCAGTTATAAAGGAAATAACTTCAAGGAAAAATCTTGAAGATACGTTTATTATATTTTGTAATCCATTCTAATCCATTTTTAATCCAAAATATCTATCACACCACAGAAAGT